>CM070597.1:60747626-60931936 GCA_036346395.1 Hsuehochloa calcarea | reverse complement strand
CGGGACCCAAATATGCAAATCTGGACCCTCTGTGTATTCTCGCACTAGTCCAGGATCACGCTAGTGCACACAAAGTGTCAACATTGATGAAATATCACATCCATACAACGAATATAAGAATAAGCGAGTACATTTAAATAACAAATAAGCTGTTGGGACCTTACGGTCGAGTTTACATTTATTAAGCCATGCAAGGTGACAATAAAGAAATAAAGCTGCAGTGAAACGAAATAAACTCGGTGGCTCCCATCAATTTACCACGAACACCGATGGGATCAAGACCCTAACGTTCAACCTTCGTAGAACTCTTCTTCAAAAGCGGTGACGACTCCTCCATACATTGATTTGTTTAGCAAGAGTGAGTACACACCGTACTCGCAAGTCATACCACAGAATGCATTTATACATGATGGCTTATTCCAAAGAAATGGCTTACGTGGTTATTTTGCGAAATGCAACATTTGCAATTGAATACAAATAATAGATTGAAAGCATAATTCAAAACAAATAGACAATAATAAGTTAACAATTGATTTCACAAAGGACACACAGTCTAATCAAGTTCTTTCACACAATGAACAAGTTATCTCACACGGTGACCCTTCCCAATTGTTTTATGAAAAACTACCCTCGTGTGAAATTCAGAGCATGTCCATAACAGAGGACGCGGCTATTCGAATAGATTGGTTTAAACACTCTGCAGAGGTTGTACACTTTACCCACACGATGAAACCAACCGGATCGAGTTGATCACAACAAAACCTTTCAGAGACTTCATCTCAAACAATGACACTCTGGTGTGCTTTCTGTAGTCAATTTGTACACACACCCTTGGAACGACACACACCATTGGGCGAGGATGCAATGAACCGTCCCGCGATGTGACATATCACACCTCCACCCATCACACAGCTTAAATACAACTGAGTTGTCAATGTCAAGACTCCATAACTTACTAAGTCGAGGCCCACCCATACTAGGCATGTGGTCGTGCAGAAGGCCAGTTCAATGGCGCACAAAGTTAAGTCCTTAATTGACCAAGGCAAGACTTCGATTTAACCCAAATCACAAAGTTTAATAAGCACACAGCTCCACCATTCACACAGAATCCACCACTTGCCTCAGTCTAAATCTTTTCCCACCCTGTTGATTAAGTGCAACACATGCCATCAACGAGTAACAGCACACAGCACACACAGATTCATCACATAGTTCCATAATCACTTAGTCAAATTTATAATTGCAACTCTCACATGAAATGATGACTCGTGGCATGGCTAAGCAGTCTAATCGTATCTAACCAACCCACGTTGGTGCTACAATAATACCAACTAATAATTAATCAACCTAGGGTGACAAAAGATCATGGCATACAATAGACAAGGTGGCATAACAATTTGGATTAATAACTACACCCAAAAGCATTTAAATAAATACTTGAAATAGAATGCAATACATTGAAACAAAGTATTTTGAAAACTGGGTTCAAAATGATCAAAGGTATAACTTGCCTTGGAATAGATCTAGATATTGGTCTTGGTCTTGAGGTGCTCCTTCTTCTGCAAAATTCCCCGAAGTATCGACGTCTACTCGCAAACGAGACAAAAGAAACAAAACAAATAAATAACAGAGGCAAAACAAACTCCAAAAATCAAATAAAATTCACCATTAAATAGATCTTAATTTTATATGAATTTACAAATTTGAATGGGCTCAATTGGACTTCGGATGCAAAAGATATGGGCTTTGGAAGATTTGAAAATCAATTAAACCCTAATTTGGATTTTCTTGAATTTCCCGAATTATTTTTATAAAGGAAAATCGAATTATTGCGCAATGCTTGCGTCGGTAGAATTTCGGAAAAGAATTAAAATTAAAATAAAAGCGGCAGTGGGACCCATCGTATGGCTTTCGCTCACAGTGGAACCGGGTTCACCGAGCCACGTGAGATTTGGCGGTGGGATGAGCCACGCGGACGCTAAGTGGTCGCCTCGCAAGCGACACGCAAGCACACGAGGTGATGTGGCGGCGTGGCGATGGCGATGACGCTGTACCCGGCGGCGCGCACGGGGACCGAGGCTCGCCGGCGTTCGGCGGCGACTTCGCCGGCAGCAAGCCCAAAAGCGGGTTACCAAGGGGCGGCGGCTCTTGGAGGTGACGGCGAGCTCGGCGACAGCCACTCACCGGCGAAGAAGGTGGCGGCGCGCGAGCTCCGTTGTCGGACGGTCCGACAGCAGCGGTGGAGGCGTCCTCGAGGCGGCGGCGGCGGCGCCGTGTAGCTCGGTTGTTGCGATCCCAAGGGCGTCGGTTGCGCGCCCGAGGAAGCTCGAGTCGGAGGTTTTCACCGGCGGCGAGGTTGCGGCCGAGTTGGTCCTTGCGGCAATCTGGCGCCGCGGCGAGTAGGGCGGCGGCTTAGGGTTTTGGTGAGAAGGTCGGGCGAAGAGGTTGGCACGAGGCGGCCCTTTATAGCCCCGGGTGGAGAGATATCCGAGAAGGCGGCGGCGGCGGCGTAGGGGCGAGTCGGGCGCGGGGAGAGTCCCCGAGGAGGCAGCGGTGGCGTGGCGGCGGGGCCTTGGTCGTGAAGCAAGCAGGCGCGCGCCGGCAGCGGGGCCACCGATCGGCGAGCAAGCGGAGCGGCATGGTGAAGCGGCGGCCGGCGATGGAGATCTGCGGCCGAGAGCAAGCTAGGCGACGCGAAGCGCGGGAGCGGCGATCGCGAAAGGGGACACGCGGAGATCGGTGAGGGCAAAGCGAAAAGCGGCGAGCGGCGGCGGCGGCGATCTTGATCAACGGATGGGAGTGAGCGGTGGAATAGTGTTGGGCTTCGCCCAAGATCATTCAAGGATTTAAAATAGATTTTCTTTTAAATAAATCAAAAATGCAAATAGCAATTAGAAAATAGCAAATGACTTTGGAAAAATTCAGAAAATTCTATAAAATATAACCAAGCATATAGAATCTAAATAAAATAGTTTTGACAATTGTTGATGTTGGGATTAAGCACATTAAATCAATTTGTCCTTAAAGTCCAATTTAAGCTTTTAAATTAATATTCAAATAAATCCAAATGATGAATTTTCTTGCTACCAATATTTAAAAGATTTTTAAAGCTCGAAATTTGGGATGTTACAAACCTCCCCCTTAAGCGAATCTCGTCCCGAGATTAGGCTAGCTAGAGAAAAGGCTAGGGAACTCGGCTTTTAACTCTTCTTCACGTTCCCACGTTGCTTCTCCTTCCGAGTGGTTACTCCTTTGGACTTTGCGTAAATGAACGGTCTTGCTTCAGTGCGGCGCTCTGCGACATCCAAAATCTTGACAGTCGCTCTTTGTATGTGAGATCTTCCTTGATTCAATTGACTCAGCGGTCCGCTTCTTCCGCACACGAAGACACTTCTTGGTGAGAGACATGAAAGACATCATGCACTCCTCGCTAACGATCGTGGTAGCTCCAAGCACGCAACTTCTCCACGGCGTTCCAAAACCTTGAATGGACCCACATACCTTGGAGCAAGCTTCCCTTTGGTGTGGAATCTCTTAACACCTCTGGCGGAGTAACTCGCAGATACACAAAATCCTCGGTTCAAAGTCGAGGTCACGGCAGCGATTATCGGCATAACTCTTTGCCTGGGTGGGCTATCTTTAACCTCTCTCGATCATAGCAACTTGTTCTTGACTTCTGAATAATATCGGCCCGAACACTACACGTTCAAATTGTCTCGACCAATTCAACGGAGTTCTGCAGCACGACCGTCTGAGCTTCAAATGGTGACATCGCAAACGGCGATAAGCTCGTTGTTGTACGAGAATTCGCATACGGTAAACTCTTATCCCAGCTGGTAGCATTAGCTAAGGCACGTGCTCTCAACATATCTTCTAATATCGGTTGACTCTTTCATCATCCATCCATGCATGGATGATAAGCGATGAAATTGGATGAGTTCTGAGGGCTTCATGTAGACTCGCCAAAAGCGAGAGGTGAATTGAGATCCTCGATCGACACTATCTTCTTAGGCACACCGTGCGGTCGCGATTTTGACATATACAATCCGCCAAGCGGTCTCACGAGTAAGTGGTTTTGGTGGCAAGAAATGGGCAACCTTAGTCAAGCGATCCACTATTACCCAAATCGAATCATAACTGATTGAGTCTTGGGTAATCCGTAATAAAATCCATACCGATCTCTTCCCACTTCCATTACGGTATCTTGGCGGTTGTAGCAATCCTGCTTTGGTCTCGATGTTCGGCCTTTACTTTCGACACCGTCGCATAAGGCAACGAACTCGCGACGCCTCGCTTTAAGTTTGGCCACCAAAACTTATTCTTAACATCTGATACATCTTAGTGCTTCGGGGTGAATTGAATACTTTGAGTCATGGGCTTCCTTCAGAATCAGCTATCTTAATCCATCCACATCTGGTACACAGATACGTCCATTGATCCACAGTATATCCTAATCATCTATGGTAAAGTCTTTAAATTTTCCTTCTGACATCTTCTTCTTGAGATCGACAAACTCGTAATCCTTAGGTTGAGCTTCACGAATCTGTTTCTCGAGTAGACTGCTTCCAAATTGGCCACAAATCCTTAGGAACAACTTCTAGTCAGTAGCTTCAGAATTCCTCCTGAAGTTCTGAACACAACTCTTTTGCTTCCAGAGCATTGCAGTAGCTCTTGCGACTCAGTGCATCTGCAACTACATTGGCCTTACCAGGATGGTAATGGATTCCAAGGTTATAATCCTTTATTAATTCCAACCATCTTCTCTGTCTCATGTTCAAATCGGTCGAGTGAATATGTACTTCGTGCTCTTATGATGCAGATAGACTTCACAATGATTCACCGATGAGATAATGACGCTAAATCTTCAAAGCATGCACTACGGCAGCCTAATTCCAAATCATGGGTAGGATAATTCTCTTCATGAGGTCTTAATTGCCTTGGCGCATAGCTTTATGCTCTTCCTTCTTGCATAAGGACACATCCTAATCCTTGACGCCAAGCATCACAAGAGATATCAAAATCCTTACTAATATCCGGCAAAACTAGCACTGGGGCTGAAGTCAGACGTTTCTTCAATTCTTGAAAACTTTCTTCACAAGCTGGGGTCCAAATAAACTTCTTCTCTTTCTTCAACAATTGCGTAAGAGGTTTAGCAATCGTTGAGAATCCTTCGATGAAACGACGATAGTATCCTGCCATTCCCAAGAAACTACGAATTTGAGTAACCGTCTTGGCCGCTCCCAATTCATTCTGCTTTAACCTTTCCGGTCAATCGCTACTCCTTGGTTTGTCATCACATGACCGAGAAAATCAACTTTCTTCTTCCAAAAGTCACACTTGCTAAACTTGGCATACGGTGATGTTCTCTCGAGCTTCTCTAGGATTAATCTCAAATGTCTGTATGTTCTTCTTCTGACTTTGAGTATACCAAAATATCATCAATGAATACTACCACGAACTTATCCAAATATTCCATGAATACTTTGTTCATCATGTTCATGAAATAGGCAGGGGCATTAGTCAATCCAAAAGACATGACTAGAAATTCATAATGTCCATACCGGGTTGAGAAAGCGGTCTTTGGTACATCCTTAGGACAAATCTTTAACTGATGGTAACTTTGATCGCAGATCGATCTTAGAGAATACTCGGCTCCTTTCATCCGGGTCGAACAAATCATCTATTACGGGTAATGGGTACTTATTTTTGATGGTGACTTCATTGAGAGAACGATAATCAATACACATTCTCATACTTCCATCTTTCTTCTTGACGAACAAAACAGGTGCTCCCGATGGTGACGAACTAGGTCTTACAAAACCTTTCTCCAGTAGTTCTTCTATCTGCTTCTTCATTTCCACAAGTTCATCGACTGGCATCCGATAGGGTCTCTTGGAAATTGGTGCTGTTCCTGGCACTAGATCGATGACAAATTCAATGTCACGGTCCGGTGGCATTCCTGGTAATTCTTCTCGAAATACGTCTGGATAATCTCGACTACTGTGCACGTCTTCCAAAGCTGTCTTCGCATCGTTGACTACCAAATGTCCATCACGTCTTGAGGTGGCTAGAAATTCAACTTTCTTTCTGTGGTATCCTCTATTATTCGGCTCTTCGCCACAATCTAGCATCGCTTTATGTTTGGATAACCAATCCATACCAAGGATGACATCTATGGTGCGAGTGTCTAGAACTATTAGGTTGGCTAGAAACTCAACTCCGACTATGAGTAGCCTAGCTCCTAAACATCCAACTTTAGAACTTAGCTCTGCTCGGTATTGGACTAACAGTATGCTTAAGATGCATAACTTCCAATTTGTTCTTAGTTGCAAAAATTCGAAACAAGCGAATGCTAAGCTCCGAATCAAAGCAGGCGATGCGGTAATGAATTTACTAGGAACTTACCCAAGTACAACGTCGGGTGCTTGGGCTCCTTCGAGTGGCGTGGTTGACACGACCTCGACCACGCGATGGCGGTGCTCCTCCGGATTGACCGGTAGCTTGAGAAGTTCCTTGATGGTTGCCTTATCTTTGGTGTCTTGGTGGTGTATTCCCAAGGTTGAAGCGTCATTGGAGTGATAGTCCCATTGCGGACATCGGTTGGCGAAATGCCACGGCCGACGACGCTGTAAAGCAAACTCGTTGTATTACGTGGGTTGCTTATTGGATTGGGGTTGGTAGTGCGGGGTTGCGGAAGTTACGAGCAAGCTGGGCGAGTCTTGAAGTTGGTGCGGGTGGTCCAGCGCGAACTCGTGGTGGAAAGCGGCTAAGCTGCGGTGGAATCATTCTTGCCCTCGGTGGGGTTGGTGACTTCCTTCTTTGAGCCATTCTGCGCTACGATGATCTTCCAATTCCTTACGCTTATCCTCTAGAATCAAAGCCTTGTTGATTAACTCTTGAAAATCGGGAAAGGTGTGGCGATCAAGTTGACTTGAAGTCCGGTGTTCAATCCTTTGAGCGACGACGACGAGCCTTGTCAGTGGCGACATCTTCTGCAGCATATCGAGCAAGTTGTGAGAATTTGTTGAGGTAGTCGATCACTGACATTCCTCCTTGCTTGAGAGCACGAAATTCATCCTTCTTTAGATCCATGATTCCTTCTGGTACATGATACTGGCGAAAAGCAGTTGTGAACTCTTCCCAAGTAATATCTTGCGGCGTTCCATGCGCTGCACAAAGTTTTCCCACCATTCGGCGGCAATGCCTTCCATCTGGTGAGAGGCGTACAGAACTTTTTCATGATCGCTGCATTGAGTGATCAGCAGTTTCCTCTCAATAACACGAAGCCAATCATCAGCTTCTACTGGTGAGACATGTCCAGAAAAGGTTGGTGGACGGGTCCTCATAAACTCCGCCAACTTGGATGATCCATTGTGACCATGAGCAACTGGGGCTCCATTGTGATGCTGATTGTTGTTGTTCTGATTATTCATAGCCTGCATCTGATTCATCATGGTGTACATCACCGGTGCGAGCCGTCATGAATGCCCCAAAATTTCGCAGATCAATGAAGGTGCTTGTGGTGGAATTGCTTCTCGGGATTTGTTCATGTCCTTACGATACCGAGTATCGGAACCACTTGCGCACTTGACGAGTGCGAACCATCTGGTGAATCTCAAGGGTTAGATAAGGTAGCAAGCACGAGATAAGTTGTAGAACTAAGCGGGTAGGTAAAACCCAACATATTTTAAGAAAGCTCAGCTGAAACTCTTATATTGATTAAGATAATAGTATGGCTTGCAACAAATGCCTAAGGGCCTTTGCGGCTCATACTTGCACACAAAAATAAGGACGAACTTAAGCACACCAAACTACCGCCTAAAGGGCGACTCAAGACATAAAGCGGCTAAGCTCAAACAACGCGAAGCAGACTACTCAATCAAATAGCCTCCATGACCTTGACGGTGCTCCGCTCTTGTGAGACACGAAAGTGGTGGCATCCTCGCAAACCGATCCCGATGTCCGGGGATGGTGCAATAGGAGCAGTGTCCACTCGTGCAGTCTTCTTTGGTTCCTCCGGCTCACGCTGCCTCTGCTGGCTCTTTCCGTTCAAACGGTCCATCGCCTTCTTCAGGTCTTCCTCTTGAGATCTTTTCGTGATCGTGTTGTCCATAGCGAGTTTCTTCTAATATGGCGATCCTTTCTTCTCTCGAAGAGTCTCATAGGTACACTCACTCTGAGCGGCTAACTCCAACGATTCCTCGAGCGTGGCGAATCGGGCGAGATGCACGACGGTGGCGTTGTCTTCTCCCTCCGAGACGTAAAAGCGTGCGGCAAGATCCACGTCGGAAGTGCGGGGATGATAACGAAAAGCGTGTCACGAAGCTCTCGAGTAGATGTTGCAGATCCTCGGGATGGCAAGGCGTGAAGACTCTGGATTGCTTCAATCCAAATACTCCTTCGGTGAGATGTTCAAGTGGTTTGCTTGCCTTGGTGTTACACTGGCGTGAGCGGTCAAATGGCGATCACTCCACGATCTCGGCCATTCACAATCCAAGCACCGCCACGGTACAATGGACGATCGAACCTCCAAGTACTTGTAGCAACTTCCAAAGCTCGGCGGCAAGTCCTCCTTGCGCTCTCCATAACTCTGAAGACGAGGCATCTGTCAAGATGGACAAGGATATGAAAACAACTTTAAAGCAATGGGAGAGAAAGAATTTGACAATAGTTGAGTCAAGAGAGACATGAGATGAGTTAAAGAGTTCAATTAATCTTGCAAGTTAATATTTGCTTTAGAAAATAGTTTTGGACTCACTAAGAACGGCCAATCTAACTAGGGTCAAGACCTACGGACAAGATGGCTCGATACCACCTCTGTCGGGACCCAAATATGCAAATCTGGACCCTCGTGTATCTCGCACTAGTCCAGGATCACGCTAGTGCACACAAAGTGTCAACATTGATGAAATATCACATCCATACAACGAATATAAGAATAAGCGAGTACATTTAAATAACAAATAGCTGTTGGGACCTTACGGTCGAGTTTTACATTTATTAAGCCATGCAAGGTGACAATAAAGAAATAAAGCTGCGTGAAACGAAATAAACTCGGTGGCTCCCATCAATTTACCACAGCAACCGATGGGATCAAGACCCTAACGTTCAACCTTCAGAGAACTCTTCTTCAAAAGCGGCATGACGACTCCTCCACTACATTGATTTGTTTAGCAAGAGTGAGTACACACCGTACTCGCAAGTCATACCACAGAATGCATTTATACATGATGGCTTATTCCAAAGAAATGGCTTCTGTGGTTATTTTGCAGAAATGCAACATTTGCAATTGAATACAAATAATAGATTGAAAGCATAATTCAAAACAAATAGACAATAATAAGTTAACAATTGATTTCACAAAGGACACACAGTCTAATCAAGTTCTTTCACACAGCTGAACAAGTTATCTCACACAGCTGACCCTTCCCAATTGTTTTATGAAAAACTACCCCTCGTGTGAAATTCAGAGCATGTCCATAACCGAGGACGCGCTATTGAATAGATTGGTTTAAACACTCTGCAGAGGTTGTACACTTTACCCACACGATGAAACCAACCGGATCGAGTTGATCACAACAAAACCTTTCGAGACTTCATCTCAAACAATGACACTCTGGTGTGCTTTATCTGCCGTCAATTTGTACACACGGCCCTTGGAACGACACACACCATTGGACAGGATGCAAATGAACCGTCCGCGATGTGACATATCACACCTCCAAACCCATCACACAGCTTAAATACAACTCGAGTGGTCAATGTCAAGACTCCATAACTTACTAAGTCGAGGCCCACCCATACTAGGCATGTGGTCGCATGCAGAAGGCCAGATTCAATGGCGCACAAAGTTAAGTCCTTAATTGACCAAGGCAAGACTTCGTTTAACCCAAATCACAAAGTTTAATAAGCACACAGCTCCACCATTCACAGAATCCACCACTTGCCTCGGTCTAAATCTTTTCCCACCTCGTTGATTAAGTGCAACACATGCCATCAACGAGTAATAGCACACAAACACACACAGATTCATCACATAGTTCCATAATCACTTAGTCAAGTTTATAATTGCAACTCTCACATGAAATGATGACTCGTGGCATGGCTAAGCGATCTAATCGTATCTAACCAACCCACGTTGGTGCTACAATAATACCAACTAATAATTAATCAACCTAGGGTGACAAAAGATCATGGTATACAATAGACAAGGTGGCATAACAATTTGGATTAATAACTACACCCAAAAGCATTTAAATAAATACTTGAAATAGAATGCAATACATTGAAACAAAGTATTTTGAAAGTGGGTTCAAAATGATCAAAGGTATAACTTGCCTTGGAATAGATCTAGATATTGGTCTTGGTCTTGAGGTGCTCCTTCTTACGCAAAATTCTCAAGTATCGACGTCTACTCGCAAAGCGAGACAAAAGAAACAAAACAAATAAATAACAGAGGCAAAACAAACTCCAAAAATCAAATAAAATTCACCATTAAATAGATCTTAATTTTATATGAATTTACAAATTTGAATGGGCTCAATTGGACTTGGATGCAAAAGATATGGGCTTTGGAAGATTTGAAAATCAATTAAACCCTAATTTGGATTTTCTTGAATTTCCGAATTATTTTTATAAAGGAAAATCGAATTATTGCGCAATGCTTGCGTCACCGAGAATTTCGGAAAAAGAATTAAAATTAAAATAAAAGCGACAGTGGGACCCATCGCCGCTGGCTCTACCACGGTGAACCGGGTTCACCGAGCCACGTGAGATTTGGCGGTGGGTGAGCCACGCGACGCTAAGTGGTCGCCTGCAAGCGACACGCAAGCACACGAGGTGATGTGGCGCTGGCGTGGCTGATGACGTTGCACAGCCGAAGCGGCGGCGCTCTGGGACCGAGGGCTCGCCGGCGTTCGGCGGCGACTCGCCGGCAGCGAAGCCCAAAAACGGGTTACCAAGGCGGCGCGGTTACCGGAGGTGACGGCGAGCTCGGCGGCAACGGCTCACCGGCGGCGGCGAAGAAGGTGGCGGCGCGCGAGCTCCCGTTGTCGGACGGTCCAAGCACGGCGGTGGAGGCGTCCTCGGCGGCGGCGGCGGCCGTGTAGCTCGGTTGTTGCGATCCCAAGGCGCGTCGGTTGCGCCGAGGAAGCTCGAGTCGGAGGATTTCACCGGCGACGAGGTTGCGGCCGAGGTTGGTCCTGCGGCAATCAGGCGCAACGGGCGGGCGTAAGTAAGGGGCGGCGGCTTAGGGTTTTGGTGGAGAAGGTCGGGCGAAGAGGTTGGCACAGAGGCGGCCCTTTATAGCCCGGGTGGAGAGATATCCGAGAGAAGGCGGCGCGGTAGAGGGCGGAGTCGGGCGCGGGAGAGTCCCCGAGGGAGACGACGGTGGCGTGGCGAGGCGGGCCACCGTCACGTGAAGCAAGCGGCGCTTGTGGCCAAGCTTCATGGGCCACCGATCGCGAGCAAGCGGAGCAGCATGGTGAAGCGGCGGCCGAGCGATGGAGATCCTGCGGTGAGAGCAAGCGAGGCGCGACGCGAGCGCGCGTCGATCGCGAAGGGGACACGCGCGGAGATCCAATGGGCAAGGCGGGCATAAAACGCAGCAGGCGGCACGGGCGCGTCGATCCAACGGATGGGAGTGGCGGCTGGAATAGTGTTGGGCTTCGCCCAAGATCGTTCAAGGATTTAAAATAGATTTTTCTTTTAAATAAATCAGAAAATGCAAATAGCAATTAGAAAATAGCAAATAGCAAATGACTTTGGAAAAATTCCAGAAAATTCTATAAAATATAACCAAGCACATAGAATCTAAATAAAATAGTTTTGACAATTGTTGATGTTGGGATTAAGCACATTAAATCAATTTGTCCTTAAAGTCCAATTTAAGCTTTTTAAATTAATATTCAAATAAATCCAAATGATGAATTTTCTTGCTACCAATATTTAAAAGATTTTTAAAGCTCTGAAATTTGGGATGTTACAGATTCTGACCTATCTGTGGGCTAAAGGTTTTCTACATCAATCTTTGAAAAGTTGCACCAGCATTTTAGAAACCAAAAGGCATCTTAACATAACAGTAAGTGACATATGGAGTAATGAAGGAAGTTTTCTCTTTATCTTCTTTACTCATGTTAATCTGGTGGTACCCTGAATATGCATCCAAAAAACTTAGTAATTCACACCCGGAGGTGGAATCTACAAGTTGATCAATGTGGGGAAGAGGAAAATCATCCTTCGGACAAGCTTTAATTAGATCTGTGAAGTCTATACACATTCGTCATTTTCTATTATTTTTTTCTAACCATTACAGGGTTGGCGAGCCATTGAGGGTGATGGACTTCACGAATAAATCCAGCCTTGATGTGTTTTTCAACTTCCGACTAGATTGCCTCTTTCCGATCAAGCGCAAAGCGTCTTAACTTCTGTTTGACTAGTTTCTTGTCAGGTTGGAGAGCTAGCCTATGCTCAATCACCTCCCTAGGGACTCCGGGCATGTTGGACGCCTGCCAAGCGAATACGTTCTAGTTTGCTTGGAGGAAGGAGATGAGCGACTCTTCCTATTTTGGGTTGAGTCCTTCTTCGACCAGCACCTTCGAGATGGACCCGTCAGTGTCTCCTGACCTGATGCTTCCCGGAGGAACGCCTTTATCGAGGAATACTTCTTTTGTCTGGTAAGACGGCTTCGGTGTCACCATGGGTCTGGAGCGTTTGACCTGTATTGCATTTGGGTCAGTGTTTCTAATCGAAAGTTCATCGACCAGTTCTAAAGACCACCGATCGCATGCATAAGCCATCTTATGATCTCCTCGAACCACGATGACACCTTTTGGTCCTACCATTTTTAAACTTTGATAACCGTAATGCGTGGCTATCAGAAATTTTGCTAGAACCGGATGACCAAGAATGCCGTTATATGCGGTTTCAAAGTCAACCACGTCAAACGAAGCTTTTTCTGTTCGGAAGTTGTCAGGGCTTCCGAACGTAACCGGTAAGGACACTTGTCCTATTGGTTTGGCGGTAGAACCGGGGACTATGCCATGTAAGGCATATTTTACCGGTTTCACCTTGGATCTAGGAACATGCATCTCTTCCAATGCTCCCGAAAATAAAATATTTAAAGAACTACCACCATCTATCAAGACTCGATTCACCTTGCAATTATTAATAATAGGTTCAACTATAATAGGAAACCTACCCGGTCGAGTCGACGGAACGAGGCAGTCTTTTTTGGCGAAGGAGATTACCATGTCTGACCACCTTGATGGTTTGATGGTGATCGAAGACTCCGCAAGGTTGACCTCCCGCTCCATAGCCTTCAGATGACGCCGTGAGTCGTACAACGAAGATCCCCCAAAGATAATGCTGACCGTATGTAGAGGTTCTTGGTACTCCATCTCTTCGTCGCCATCCTTGTCTTTCTTGGAGCTTATTTCCCCTAATTCATGTATTGAGGGAAGAGGGCCTTTACCTACATAGTAATCCTCCAACTTCTTTTGCCAAGCACGGCAGGTGCGTAAATCATGCCTTGCCTGCTTATGAAGTGGGCACCACTTCTTATTCTTCTTAAACCTGTCGGTCGGACTTTTTGTCTTGCCCCGACCGGTATATTCTTTCTTACCTTTGGTAAACTTATCAAGGACCGTCAGGACTTCATTATCATCTATTTTGCGGTGCTTCTTCTTCTTGAGAACTTTTTTAAGCTTCTTTTCTAGTTTCTCTGAACCAGGTCGAGGGGTTTTATCTTTTTGATCTATGGCTTCACTCCATTCAATCGCTTCACTAGCGGCTGCGTACCTATCAGCCATGTCAAAAAGCTCGACGGTTGTTCGTGGAGGGTTCATGGCAATATCCTCCGTAAATCGCCGATTCCTCAAACCTGCCTTGAAATCTTGAATTACAGAAGATTCTGCAATCTCTGGTATCGAGTTACGAACCTGACTAAACCTCTTGATATATTGACGAAGAGTCTCTTTTGGGTTTCGTCGGATTCGGTGGAGGTCGTCCTCCTTTCCAGGGCGGTCGTACGTACCCTAGAAGTTTACGATCAAAAGATCGAGAGTTGTTCCCAAGTGTAGATCGATCCGACCGGCTGGTTAAGCAACCAGGACCGGGCAGATCCCTCTAGTACGGTAGGTAAGTAGTTGGCCAATACATTTTGATCACCACCAGCAGCTCTGATGGCGGTGGTATAAATCTGGAGAAATTCCAACAGGTTCTGGGACCCATTGAACCTATCCATGTTGGACGGTCGGAACTTATTAGGCCAATGCACGGCCTGGAGCCCCGCGGAGAAAGCTCGACAGCCCGTGACTGACTCATGGCGCCTTCTTTGAAAAGGTGTCGGATTGTGATCGGTTGAATACCGGTTTCTTAAATTAGAAAGCTGGGGCTCCAGTGTTCTGATCTGATCGTGGGTGTTACGACAACGCCCTTGATCACCTGTTTGGCCTAGACGATGACACAGATCGTCGAGGCCAAGCGAATAATCCTCTCGACGAGGGGAACGAGTGGTGGTGTGGAATAACCTCCTTCCTTCATGACTCGTTGGTCGAAACCGTCGAGGTGGTCTTGGTACCGATCGATTTCCAACATACCTATGCTGCCCTCTGCCGAGGGAGGAACGTTGGGACGAAGTCATAGTCTGACTTTATGTTGTCCTGTGTTCCAAGTACGCTTCCGTACATTGCACGGTTTGTTGAAGAATTTCGATACCTGTCCCATCAATTGGACAAAGCCTGGAGCTCCTGCCAGAGCAGGGTCAGTATTATTTAGAATATTCTGAATACGCTGCAGGTTTTGTACCGTCACTGAAGGTCTCGGGGGATTCATCGAGATTGTTGGCGTTCGTAGATCTGAACCTTCCCTTGACCTCGCTCCTGGTCCCCTGCGATCCATCATCCTTGGTGGGGCAGAAATAGGTGTATTAACTGATGGACGTCCATCAGTTCTGTCGCCTCTGGTAATTGGTGCTTGATTGCCCGCGCTATTTTCATTAGTACATGGTGGCGAGGCAATGTGTGCAGGACCGTACACGGCATTGCGATCAGTATTTCCGATCGCATTGACTTCGTGTTTCCAGCAGCGATCCTTCGGAGAACTTCCACTGTAACCAGTGGAGAGCTGTTCAGTGCTTCTACTAGAGACTTCCATGACAGAGACCGGTCGGAGATGAGCACCTCCTGAGGTATTCGTGGTGAACTGAGCCTGATCCTGCGGGTTGCTGATAGTATGCCGAGCCTTATCGTTCCCACTCGGCCTATAACCGGTGAGAGTTTCATCGACATTGTTACCAGATGCCGGTTGGCTCCTGGAATTTCCAGAAGCCGTTGGTTAGTACCTGTCAACCATGATTGTGTCGAGAATGTATGGATTCTCGAATTGTTGGGCTGCGGATTCATCACCTTTTTCGCCGGTCGGAAGGACCGGGTTTGGAGGGATTTTTGGACGCTCTGAGCTGGTCGGAGAATCTTGTCCCTTGGGAAACACCGCTTGCCGCAGTGGTGCATCCTCATCCATCCGCTCGACTCCGCTGTTGTCAGCGACTCGCGAACCGGTGGATGAGGGAGATGATGACGCCCAATCCTCTTGCATGGCCTGAATGCAGGGTTCCATGTCGAGGTTGGAGTAGTTATCCCAATCGAACCAGTTCTCCTCGTCCCAAGTTCCTGCCATAGTCGCATGAACGATTATGAAGGGTGGGCGAGGATTTAACGAGTGAAGAACTTCTTCCGGAGAATTGTGCCTTCTTCCCCACGGACGGCGCCAACCGTCGACGATCAAATCACCGAACTTACAAATATGAAAAGGCAGAGGAAAATAGCACGTATCTTCTGACAAGGAATGGGGCTGCTCTTTATTGAGATGAACTGGCTATTACAAAATGTGTCTACAATCTGGACCAAAGGCTAATTCTCCTAACACTGGAGCACAATGCTTGCTATGACTTTGCAATCTAACCGACTGGTTCTCTTATGAGAGTGATTCCAATCGATGTTCCCTTCGGTCTCTGCCTCCTCCTTCCACGGTCCTCCTTATGTAGTTGATGAAGCGTTGGCAGTTGTCCCTGGGAGAGACGCCTGTTGAGAACTGGCGCGTCTGGTCGGAGAGAGGCGTCAGTTGACAATGTATCAACTGCTGCGCGGTTATATGTCAGTGATCCATTTAACCGTATTCTAGTGTCTTAGAGTCACGTAGCGTCGCGTGGTATGGAATATGCAGTACATGTTCCATTCGTCACACAGTAAAGTATATACCTAGACTCAGATTCAGATACCAGTTCAAAACCTTGTGAGCATTTTGACTGGTCGAAGACTAGGTTAAGAACCTTGTCCGACCAGGTTATGTATTATGTAACATCTGGAATCCTTACGACCAGTGAGGTCGTTAGCCTTAGGGGTTACGACCATGAAGACGTATGATCTTCTATATTCTAAATAATAAATAGAGGTTTTAATCCTCGTCACAAACGTTGTCTTCTTTAGTGACCGCCATGTAGAACCAGCTTTTCTTCCATGATGACCACGAGTACTTGGAGTATATACGGATGTAATCTTTAGCCTTCCCATCGTGGAGGCGTAAAGCGCACTCCCCAGGCGATGTCGCCGACTTCCCCGACCTCGACATCTTGTAGAAATACCTGAAGACTTCTAGATCTGGCGGAATGTCGTGAACAAAAAATACATTTTTGAATCCTCTGTGTATAATGCACTAGTCCAGGATCACGCTAGCACACACAGTATCAACATAGATGAATATTGATCCACACAAGATGATTAATAAAATAAACGACTAATTTGATTATCAAATAATGGTTTTGACCTTATGGTTGAGGTAAAATTTATTAAGCCTCGCAGGGCTTGCAATAAACAAAATAGCAACAGTGGAACAAAATAAACTCTAGCGGGATCCCATCAATTCACCACAGGAAACCGACTAGGATCATGACCATAACGATTAGCACCTTTGTAGAACTCCTCCTCAAATGCAGGCAAAGACTCCTCCACTTCTGTTGAATGTTTGCTGCAAGCATGAGTACACAATCGTACTCGCAATTCATACCACAGAATGCAATTTATAGATAATGGATTATTCCAAACGAATGGCTTCTGTGGTTACTTTGCATAAAGCAACATTTGCAATTTAATATGAATAATAGATTGACAGCACTATTTAAAACAAATAAATAATAATAATTTGTTATTTGTTTTCACAAATGACACACAGTCAAATTAAGTTATTCACACAGCCATATGACTTAGATCACATAGCTCCCTTCTCAAATATTTTTATGAAAATCTAACCCTCATGTGAAATCCCCGAGCATGTCCATGACCGCGTATGCGGCTATTCGAATAGATTGATTAACACTCTACAGAGGTTGTACACTTTACCCACACGATATAATCAGTGTAGCTACCACTAATCATAACAAAACCTTTCAGAAATTTTATCTCAACCATTGACACTCCTGATGTGCTTTACCACTGTCCAATTTATACACACAACTCTTGGTAGACACACACCGTTCGACAGAGAAGAGGCAAACTATCCTGCGATGTCAAACTCACATCTCCACCTTGGCACGCAGCATAATCTACAACCTGAGTTGTCAATGTCAAGACTCTATAACCTACTAAGTTAGGCCCGTCCCATCAGGCATGTGGTTGTACGGAAAGCCCAGTTCAATGTCGCACAAAGTTAAGTACTTAATTGACCAAGGCAATACTTTAAATTTCTAACTAATGTCACACAGACCAATATTCATATGCACACAACTTCTACTATATCACACAGTATCCACCACTTGCCTCAGTCTAAATCTTTTCTCATTCTGTTAGTCAAGTGCAACATATGCCATCAACGAGTAATAGCACACAGCGCACACAGTTTTATCACAAAGTTCCATAATCACTTATTCAAGTTTATATATGTAACTCACATGAGATGATGACTCGTAGTATGGCTAAGCAATCTACTCGTATCTAACCAACCCATGTTGGTGCTATGATAATTCCAACTATTAATGAACCAATCTAGGGTGACAAAATATTATGACATAACAATAGACAAGGTGAATGTAACAAATTAGATTAATAACTAAACACAAAAGCATTTAAATGAATACTTAAAATAGAATGAAATAATTTGAATTAAAGTATTTTGAAAACTAGATTCAATATGATCAAAGGTATGACGTGCCTTGGAATAGGTCTAGGTACTGGTCTGGATCTTGGTGCACCCTCCTTCAAAAGACCCCGATGTGTTAACGTATACTGCAAATGAAATAAATAAATAAAAAAGATAAAAAACCCAAAAATTAAATAAAAATCTCATATAAATAGAGCACAAATTCAGATGAATTTAGGAATTTGAATGGGCTTAATCGGAGTTCGGATGAAGAAGATATGGCCTTTGGAAGATCAAAACCTAAAAAAATAATCTAAATTGGAATTTCTGGAATATCCGAATTATTTTTCTATTGAAAAAAATCGGATTATGACGCCACCTGACGTCAGCAAGGGAATTTCAAAATTAAAATAAATCCCAGGAAAACCTACAGAGACTGACATGTGGAACCCACGGTCCATGGACCGGGTCCACGAAGATGGTGTCGGTGTATTAGAACCGATCTTACGTAAAGATTATTTGATTCGGGGGGTCTCCTAGAGATGAAATCACGCAGAGTAGTTGACACGGGATGTTTAGACAGGTTCAGGCCTTCTCCGGAGAGAATAATAACCCTAATCCTGTGTGGTGTGGTATTCTTTAATGATTGAGTAAGAAGCTAAGACTATTACCGAGAATCGAACTCCCTTCTCTACTCGCCCTTGATGCCCTTATATAGTCGTGAAGGAGTAGCCGTTTTGCCCTGCGGAAGAGGCGCCTTAATTGAGCCAGTAATGGGCGTGTGATGGCAGTAATTACCGGCGCATTGGCTTCTCCACGCCGTCTGGCCATTATCATTCAAAGATAATGGGGTATTTAAGCACAATTACTACGCGGGATAGTAGTGCGTGCAGACCGTTCGGATTCCTTAATCAATTGGACCCACTCGCCTGTAGGTTTGATTATAAGGTGGTCGTAGTTTACCTGGTCGTAGAAGGACTTACGACGGTGTAGCGATCGAGAAGGACTTGCGACTATGTAGTGGTCGAGAAAGACTTACGACCATGTAGTGGTCGTAGAAAGACTTACGACCATAATATAGTCGTAGCAAGACTTACGACTATAGGGGTGATTGTAGAAGATCTTACAATCATTTGGTAGGCCTCTCCCTTATAGATATAAGGGGTACTTCTGGGGACTATGTGACATCATATTTACCCATAATAAGAATTATAGATAAAAGATAAAATGAGGATTATTAGATCCTCGTCAGATGGGCTCTGGTCTACGGGTTCACGGGTCACGAAGCGATGAGATTTGACAAGTGGGACCCACATGGCGTAGGCTTGGTGCACCGTGGAACAGATCCATCCAGGATGCATATAGGGTTTGGGCTGGATTGCACGCATGTGTGCTGACGCAGCACACACGTGGACAACACGTAGACGCACGAGCTGAGGTGGCTGCAGACGTGCCACGACACGTCATATCGACGGCGAAGCGGCTCTGAGCCTGATGGCAACCGAAAAACGGCGGCGGCTTGCTGGCGGTGAGGGGCACTAGCGTGAAGAGGACACTAATGCGAACCTGATGATGCCCTTACTGGTAGTCCAGGTGGACGGTGGTGGCCGGCGCAAGCTCAAAGCGTCAGAGAGCTTCGGGTATTGTCGAAAGAGGGCTCTAGCAACGCTCCGGTGGTGGGGACGGGTTCTGGAGGTGGCCCAAACGACGGCGGACTCAGCGATGCAGTCGGCGACGACGAGGCGGCGACGGCAGCGGCGCAATTCGAAGAACAAAAATCTAGGGCCGAAAACCTAAATCTTCGATTGCGGCGACGCTAGGGTTCTCAGAATGATGGGGGTGGGGGCTTTTGGTTACTGAGGTGCTGGCGAACCTTGGGGCAATTTATAGGGGCTCGGGCGAGGTTGAGATGGCGTATTGGCGGCGTAGTCCAAAACGGATCCGAGACAAACAGGCGACGAACTCGGAGATGGAAGCTGATACGGGGTATGATTCGGCCAGATTTGGATGCGGGGAGATAAGGGGTTTAAAAAGGCAAGGTTGGCGCGAAAAATCAGCGAGGATTCGGCCGTTGTTGGGTGAAGCTCCGAGCTCAGCAATGGCGGACGACGCGCAATTCACGCGGAGGTGACGGTGCGAGGAAGACGACAATGCACGCGGGGCCTGCCTGGAAGTGAAACGAAGTGCGTCGTCGCGCGCGGTTGGCTCGGATGCGCGAACGGGCCCACCGGTCAGTCACAGAAACGGACACGCACGCAGCGGGTGAAGAGGGGATGGGTCGCACAATGCCGGGACAGGGTTAGAATAGGAATGGGTTTCGGCCCACTTACTATTATGAGATTTTAAAAAGTTTTTGTATTTTAGAAATATCAGAAAATGCAAATGGCAAATAAAAATAGAAAATGAACTTAGAAAAATTCTAAATAAATCTAGAAAATATATCCAAGCACATAGAATCCAAATAAAATAGTTTTGATAATTGTTGGTGTTGGAATTAATCATGTTAAATTATTTTGATGCTAAAAGTCCATATTAAGCTTTAATTAAAATTCAAATACAATCTAAATGGTGAATTTTCCAACTACTAACTAATAAAAGGTTTTTAAAAGTTCAGAAAATTGGGATGTTACACGGAATCCCCGGGTATGCTTCACAGAGATGGATAAAGATATTGAGGTTGGCGATTGAGTTGAGGCAAGGTTCACCAGTTCAATTCTATAGTACTCCAGAACCTTGGGGAGAAACGAGTGCACCGACAATCTAAATCCGCACTCAATGTATGTGAGGAAAACATATATTTCTCCCTCTGCGCCGCTAGGGAAATGCTCTCCGACTGCCGGTTTCCAATGAATCAAGTTCCAATCGGGAAGCATCCCGCTCTTCTCTAGGCTCTTGAGTTTCTTCATGCTCAAATCTGAGTCAGGCCAGTTGGTGATTGAGTCCGACATTGTTGGATTTTGGGCAAGAAGGTGAAAGGGAGTTTAAGTAGTTCTTCGCGAAAAGATGAAAGGACAAAACAAACTAAGAGTGTAAAAACCTAAGTTGGCGCACTCAACGGATTTTATAGCTGCAACTCTTTAACTGCAATAGGGAGTTGCCCAAAGTCCAAACGAACGAAACCTCTTGTGGAACCAGACATGCATAAGATATGACCATTTCCAGCAATAAGTTTTTCCCTGGTTTGATCCTACGTTGAAAATGAATGTAAATAGTGACTCACTGTTTGTTTGTGTGCATACCTGCATTGTGGAACCAGACATGCATAAGATAAGACCATTTTCAACCTTCTATACAACCTCAAATTTCTAGAGTCTAGCAAACCAGAAGCAATTGTTGTCATCGCCTCAATCTTATGATTTGTCGGCCCAGTGTTTTCCAAACAACAGAGAAAATCCAATGAATAAAATACCAAAGAGGGATTCTCTGGATTCCATGATTTTGTCACATGTAATGTGCCACAAACTACACCATGTGGATTGGAACGTTCTTTGTGCAAAGTGGATGTTGTCTGATGTTCTGCCACTTAAAAGAGAGACAAAATATCAACAGATTTTGTCACATGTAATGTGCCACAAACTACACCATGTGGATTGGAACGTTCTTTGTGCAAAGTGGATGTTGTCTGATGTTCTGCCACTTAAAAGAGAGACAAAATATCAACTATTATGTTGGGGATAAACCAGTACGCCATCAAATTTGAAATGAACATGTGATAAAAGAACATTTACACAAAACCTTGTTTCGTTTCATAGAAGTTGAGGCCTAACCTTTCTTATTATAAACAAGATACTATTTTATTTTTAGTTATTTTTTATCAGATTCAGTAGTACAAATTACAAGCAAATCGAAAAACCTAGTTCTGAGCAACTTAATGCAGAAGGACATCTTACAGTGTTACGAGAGTAGAGTGTAGAAGCAAACTGTATGCAATTTTTTGAGTAAGACTGGAGAAGCAACTATATGTAAATTTTCAAGTAAAGCCAATCGACTCACTTGTGTTTGCTTTCAAAAAAAAATCTCCATCACATCAGACATGTGCAAGCAAAAAGGGAGATTATGTTCTTGAAGTTATAGACATTGAAACCTCAGCCACTTCAGAATTGCAGGGATTCCTATTTCAATAACCTGCCAAAGCATGCATCATCCAATACATCCTTAAGAAGCAGTAGGACAGCTGCAAACAAAACACTTACACCCCCTTTGTTCCAGTATAACAGAGACATCATGCAAAATTTCTCTAGCTTTTCTATCCGGGGTACATCCAGCATGCTCCATTCCCTTATATACGTCTAATACCTGTTGTTGTTGGTGTAAAAACCGAACACAAGTGAGGAGGCGAACGTCAGCCGTGTTACGGGCCGTCGTCCACGAGAGCGAAGATGACACGATGGTTTATACAGGTTCGGGGGTCCGAGAGGACCGCTCTACTCCTGTCGGTGGCCTGTGGTGGTTCGTGGGTTCCTCCCGGAGGCTCACCTGATGGCTAGCTTTCATATATTGCTCAAGAGCCCTCCTCCCAATGAGAGTTACAAAGGGTATTTATAGGCTCCCAAGCCTGTGTGAATGACCGAAATACCCCTTGGGGGATGGCTACGCTATCAGTACAAGCAAGGGGTATTACAGTCTTTTAAGAGTACAACAGTATTTCTTGGGTCTATATACGTGTCAGCTGCAAGGCGGGCCCTATTAGCGTGATGATTGAATTATTCATACAACACCAGCCCCCTTGCCCCTTGGCGCTTTGGGAGTGTACATCGACGATCAAATCGCCGATCTTATGAATATATGAATGAAAAGAGGAAAATGGCGCGTATCTTCTAGAAAGTAGTGAGACTGCTCTTTATTGCTTTGAACTGGCTATTACAAAGAATGTATATAACTTATACTAAAGACTAATTCGGGAGTACAAGGCTCTTGAGAGTATCTCCCAAATGATCTTCACTGTTCCGCCCTCTCCAACTTCAGTCCGCATTCCTCCTTATGTAGTTGATGAAGGGTTGGCAGTTGTCTATGAAGGAGACGCATGTTCGGGAAGCAACGTGTCTGGTCGAAGAGAGGTGTCAGTTGATAATGTATCAACTGTTGTGCGATTATATGTCAATGAGTCATGTAACCGTACTTCAGTATCGTAGTGTCGCGTGGTATGGAATATATAGCACATGTTCCATTCGTCACACGGTAAAGCATATATCTGGTCGTAGATCCAGACATCAGTTTAAAACCTTATGAGAATTTGACTGGTCGAAGACTTGGTTTGGAACCATGTCCGACCAGATTGGGAACTATGTAATCTCTGGAATTCTTACGACCAGTGAGGTCGTTAGCCTTAGGGTTTACGACCATGAAGACGTATGGTCTCTATATACTAAATAATAAATAGGACGAATCGAAAGATGCATCAAAACCTAAATATTCAACAAGAACAGGAAGGGAATAAGAGAGGCACAAACAAGTAATCAAAAACCTCAGAGTTTCATTGATAAAGATCAAAGGATTACATAGGAAACACAGAGGAATGATTACAAGGATTTTCAGTTCATTCTCTCCAAACCAACCAACTCTCAAAAAGCAAACCAAACCCTTTTGCTAAGGCTAACCCTAATTTTCTCTCTCAAAATCTAACCCTAACTCCAGGGTTCTCCCCTATTTATAGCCTTTGCTAATGGGCCTCCAACCCATTAAGCCCGCTACACCCGAACGGAACCGCCTCCACTTTTGCCGCTTTGCGAAAAAGACCCTTCGCCCCTTGCGCACCTTCCGAAGCCTCCAGACACCTTGTTGTGCACGACTCGCAACCGCTTCAAGATTCACGCCGTCTCGACACATCCCGACCGCTCGACCTCAACGCCTCCGCGCTTAGTCCGGTCCACGTGTCTCGCCACGACTCCATCTTGATGCCTGCGATCAACAACATGCATAAAAACACATCACATAGCATTGCACAATATCATAGCATCAATAATTGTATAAGACTCAAACTCATACAAAATCAAAATCACAAATTAATCTTTCTCGCGCGATTCGGACACAATCGGAAGTTCCGCACTTACCACAGCGGAAGTTCCGATTTCCGGAACATCCGCACTCGTCAGGATTATCGGAAGTTCCGCACTCAACACTGCGGTACTTCCGATCTTCGGAACATCCGACTTTACAGATATTTAATTCCGATTAGCAACTCGAGAGAACACTCAATGTCAGAAATATCGGACACTCCGCTACCCCTTGTGCGGAAGTTCCGATTTCCTTCAGCCGAGACCAAAACCCAGATAAATCGGAAGATCCTATTTCCAATGCCGGTAGTTCTGATTTATCGGAACTTCCGCTCCATACACAGCGGTAGTTCCGATTTCCCTGACTCAGCCCAGAAACAGTCCAAACCTAAAAACCCAACTCTCAATCTAATCAACACACTTGTCAAATACTCATCACTCAGAGTGGAGGACCTCTCACATGGTCTCTCAGAAATCACGCAGAGTAGTTGACACGGGATGTTTAGACAGGTTCAGACCTTCTCCGGAGAGAATAATAACCCTAATCCTGTGTGGTGTGGTATTCTTTAATGATTGAGTAAGAAGCTAAGACTATTACCGAGAATCGAACTCCCTTCTCTACTCGCCCTTGATGCCCTTATATAGTCGTGAAGGAGTAGCCGCTTTGCCTGCGAAGAGGCGCCTTAATTGAGCAAGAATGGGCGTGTGATGGCGATAATTACCGCGCATTGGCTTCTCCACGCCGTCCGCCATTATCATTCAAAGATAATGGGGTATTTAAGCACAATTACTACGCGGGATAGTAGTGCGTGCGCACCGCTCGATTCCTTAATCAATTGGACCCACTTGCTGTAGGTTTGATTATAAGGTGGTCGAGTTTACACGGTCGTAGAAGGACTTACGACCTGTAGCGATCGAGAAGGACTTGCGACTATGTAGTGGTCGAGAAAGACTTACGACCATGTAGTGGTCGTAGAAAGACTTACGACCATAATATAGTCGTAGCAAGACTTACGACTATAGGGGTGATTGTAGAAGATCTTACAATCATTTGGTAGGCCTCTCCTTATAGATATAAGGGGGTTCTACGGGGACTATGTGACATCATATTTACCCATAATAAGAATTATAGATAAAAGATAAAATGAGGATTATTAGATCCTCGTCATCTAGCCCCGACTTCAAGTGAAAGTACCTTACTTGGTAAAGGTTTCAGTAAATGGACTTACGACCATGAGAATGTCGTAGAATGATAGTCGAAGGAAAAACTCTTCGACATTTGAGTGCCTTTGACCAGAATTTGCTTGGTCGGGAAGGTTGTTTACGACTATCAAAAGTCATAAAAACCCCTACGACCGCCTCGGTGGTCGTAGTAGGGAATCGGAGAAAAAAACTCTTTCGATTGATACTTCCTTCGACTAGAAAGACTTGGTCAAGAATGTAATTTCGCTTGGAGGTGACAATACGCACCTATTTTTCTCGAAGCGGACCATCCGGGAATTGCAACCGCTCTCATAGACTTGTCCGATGAAGCGGTTCGGCGGTACAACCATCTCTCATAGACCTATAGCCGAGACGGTTTCGGAGCGGCGAGATCGTGGTTATAAAAACTTACCAGAGGTAGACTTGGATTTTTACCTTTCACCCAAATCACTCATTGTTCTTCGAGCTCTTGCTTTCTCCATCCTCGACTAGGTTTCATCTTCTCCGCCGCTAACCCAATTAAAAACTTCTTGCTTCGAGCGAAATGGCCAAGAGAGTTTACGAATGGGAGGAATCGGAGATGGATGCGCTAAGATCAAGATCTTGGTCGATGTGGGAAGATTCCGAGAAGGCTCGGTGAAGTGGATTCCACTATCGGCAAGACTTGGCCATCGGGGAAAATGGGCAAATCCCGTCTTCCAAGCGTATTGTGAGTGCGACCTTCGATTGCCTGCCCACCCTTTCTTCTGAGAGTACTCGAACACTTTGGGGTGGAACCGTGAACTTAGGTCCCAATTCCATTACCATGTTGAGTGTGTTCGTGTATCCGGGCGGCGTGCACTGGGATTCCGGCGGATCTCGATGTTTCAATATTATTATGGGATGGCTCGACAAACCGAATCGCCTAAGGCTGCGTCTCAAGCTCCACGACTCGAAGTCGAAGGAGTATATTCAGAGTTTCACCCGGTCTTCGTGGCCGGGCTGGAGGAAGAGGTGGTTCTACCGAAGGTCACTCAAGACACCTTTCTTTCATGGGAAGGTCGCTAAAAGAAATCTTCATGGGACTCAACCTCAAGATATCGGTAGGATTAGCCCTTATATTCAAGCTATTAAGGACTTGAAGGAAGAAGGGCTGACCGGATGGCATGTGGTGAAGGATTTCATCACACGACGAATTAGTCCTCTGAAGAAACGAGCATCTCCTATGTGGAGGTACTCGGGAAGAGGAGACCCCACCAGAGACTACGAGGAGGGTAAGTAATTGTCGACTTAGCTCTCGGTTTGGTCTTTCTCAACCTTGTCTAATGTTCTTATCTGTTTAAACAGATCTTTCACAGGCTGAGGTTGACTCTAGAGTCAGACTCATCTGCGAGAAGTCTCCACCACTCCGAGGGGAGGTTCCTCAAGTCATTGCGGCTTTGTCCGCAGATGAAAGGATAGAGCGCCTAAAGGTAATCAAAAAGTTGATTCTTTCTTTAGGACTTTATAGTCGTAGAAGATACTTACGACTAAAGATGATCGTAGAATATCTTACGATCAGGAAAGAGTCGTAGAAAAACTTACGACTTGGTACTTGTCGTAGAAAAACTTACGACTAATTAGTCATTCTTCTTTTTCTGTTTTGCTTTACAGAAAGTAGGCATGGAAAATCGTCAGGACGACGAAGAAGTCGTACTGATGACTATTGGCGCTGGGTTGTCGAAAGACAAAGGCTCGGCTCCTCCCTCCAAGAGACGTCGACTTGTAAAATCTGCCGACAAAGGGGGAGCAAGCTCAAGCTCTGGTCTTTCGACCAGACCCTCTACAAGGCCTGCGGCAGCTGTAGCTGTATCTGAAGCCGAGGCCGCAGCTATCGAAGCCGAGGAGGTTGAGGCAAACCAATCTCTTAAGCGCAAACCTCGCAAGGCTAAGGTATCCTTCGTTATGACAAAGAATCTTTCGCAGCTTACGCCACTCTTAGTTTTGTTAGGCAAGCTGGAAAAGGAGAATTGGAAAGATTTTGTGTCTTTTATGAAGGACGATCTTTGCATCGGCACAACTCGCAAGCGAGGCGATCTTCGCTTTTGGAATGGTCGAGGCGATTTGGCCATCAGAGAAACAGAAACCGAGCTCGGTTCTGTCCAAACTCTGACGAGCACGTGGTGGTAAATCGAGCCGATTGTTGAACCTCGACCAGACGTGGTCGTGGAGAAGAAAAGGTCCTCCGTTGGGAGGATTGCCCCAAAATTCCTGGTTAAGACCAGGGTGCAGAGGTATGTGAAATTTACTAAAGTGTAAGAACGACATTTACCTTTTTCTTTTTCACAACCTGATTTGCTTTTCTTTATTTGATCGACTTCTTGGTCCAGGGAATGCTTAGTTGATAAGTCCATTGCCATCCCTTGACTCTCGAGGAGGTGGCAATGGAGGTGGTCGAAGCATCACCCTTGGCCCAGGTGGCCGATGAAGTCGAGACTCCCAGAGTGACTCCCACATCTGCTGAAGTTGTAGCTACGACCCTTGAAGTAGCGGCTGTTACCGTTGAGGTGACCGCTACGACTGCTGAGGTCGTAGAAACAACAAGGGCAGCTGTGGAAGCCTCTGGTCAAGGCGGTGACCAGCTTGTGCACCGCTCTGGGAAGGAAATTGTAGGAGGCGTTCCTTCCCCTACCCAAAGGGAAGTTACAGAACCAGAAGGAGAAAATTTCAACTTCTGTGGTGACTTCTTTGGGCCTGCCTCCGTCGTAGGGTCCTCTGCTTACAGATCTCGTGACCGAGTCCCCCATCCCAAAGATATTCCCAATACGGAGAATACTTTTGATAACGAGCCTCGAGAAGGTGTGGTGGGACAAAGTCGCGAGGATAGATAAGCTGCAGAACCGGACCTTGTATATTCGATGTTTGCTAGGGCGACTATGAATGTAAGTATCTTCAAAATACTTATATGTGTGACTTTCCTTCTCTTCTTCTTGTTTTCTTTTTGCGTAAAGCTCTAGAGCAAATTGTCGTTGTCGGTGAGTATCATCGACAACTTTTAAACTAAGACAGAGAAAGAACTACTCTGCTTGAGAGGCGAGAGATGGTAAGTCATTTATCATTCATAATTGTTTTGACTTAAATACTCGTGATAATGTTTTACGAGAATAGTCATGGAAGAAACTCATGACAAAGTACTAGTCGTAAAAGCTTACGACTACTTACAACCGTAGTGGTCGAGAAAGACTTACAACCATATCGTAGTCGTAGAAAAACTTACGACTAGGTCAAGAGTTGTAGAAGTACTTACAACCATTTAGGTGATGTTTATCTTCGCTCCTCTGTTCTTTGTAGGTTAAATAAAGTGATACGAAGACCTTAATGACTCACTCGACTATGAAAAAGAAGAGTCGAGGAGGCTAAGGAGCAAGTATTAGTCCTCTCGGATAGACTTGAGAGACTCTCTGATCTAAAAGATTGCGAGAAAAAATAAACGATAAGTTACGAACTTAAGATGCTTTTGATCTTTAACCTTTACCCGACTCTCCTTTCTTCTCGGATAAAGAAAAAGAGATGGAAGCTTGCATCAAGTTCAAGAAAAGCTTTGGTCATTCAGAGTTTTCCGTAGACACGAATAAGGATCAAGAACTCGAGGGTCTTAGAACTCAATTAAATGTAAGTAATTCTTTACTGTTATCCTTTTGAGTATTTTCCCTTTTCTAATGCCAATTTCTTGTTCAGAAATTGATGTCCAATTGAGAAGCCTCGAGGCTGAAATCCAAGAAAAAACCTTGATCTACAATGAGTCCATCCGCATCGCTAAGATGAATGCAGAGGACATCGAGCATGGGAGAAAAAGCACATCAAACCATTGCTTCCCATCGAGAAGAGGTTAAGCTGGATTCTCAATTAGTAGGTAAGAAATGCTTTTACCTATAATTATCTTTGTGTTATCTTCCTCCAGAAGTTTATTTTCGTTTGACCGATTTTATTCTTTTCAGAACAAGTGGTCGAAAACAAGAAACTTCACGAGGCCTCGACTTGTACCCAGCAGGAGATGGAGTCG
The DNA here is from genome assembly GCA_036346395.1 of Hsuehochloa calcarea. Taxonomy (NCBI): domain Eukaryota; kingdom Viridiplantae; phylum Streptophyta; class Magnoliopsida; order Poales; family Poaceae; genus Hsuehochloa; species Hsuehochloa calcarea. The sequence goes on along the minus strand of CM070597.1, from coordinate 60,902,590 downwards.
ATGAAGACTAGTCTTCAAGGCAACATCACTCTCCTGAACAATGTGCTTAGTGAGCTACATTACGAGGGAAAACTCCTCGAGAAGATACCATAGCCGCCACACAAGTACCATTGGGGAACAAGTCGGAAAATTGCAAGAAATGGTGACCACTCGAAGACTAATCAAAATTTGAATCAATAAGGAGGCAATCGAAGCTGCGATAAGTTACGCTTTGGCGAAACTTAAAGCTCAAGACCCCCGCCTTAATGTTAAACCAATCGAAGCCGACTTCGACTGTCCTGAATCAGAGGCAAGTCGTCTGATTGATGAAATGCAGTCAGTTGGTAAAAAGGTGGCGGAGGAAATGCAGCTAGGCTCTCCCCTTGAGTAATCTTGTAACTACTTTGTAAGGCAGACAATTTCTGTTGATGAGTAATATATGATCCATCTTATTTCCTGAAAATCATCTTGTCGAGTAGTTAGTAACTCAAAAGATAATAAACGAATGAAAGACTAAGAAATGAAGTCAAATTAATAACTTTATCCTAGCCCCCGACTATTTGCTTAGATTGTTTAGACAATCTAAGTAAATAGTGTTTGAAATAGGGTTTCTGAAAACTTAGAGAGGTTTGTTTAACTTATAGTTTTTGTTATGGTTGTCAAGCACTTGGTCGAAAGAGTAGAAACGACTCGACATTAGGAAGTTCCTTCTAGTGTGCAAGACCACGTGCAGAGAGAAAAGGCTTCGACTAGGTGATGTTACCATCTCCGACTAGTTTAATCAAACCAAGAACAAACAACTTGAGTTAAGCAAGCGTCTAGAGGACTTTAATAATTCGTTAGCCCTTTTCTGATGGACTCGATAAGTCTTTTCCAGTAGCAAAAAGTAGGAGACTGACCACGCTTAGGAAGTTCCTTCTATTGGGCAGGCCAACATGCAGAGAGGAAAAACTTCGACTAGGTGTGTCTCTTCCTTCGACGACCCAAACTAAACGAGTACATCAAAGGTGGTCGAATAAATATATCAAGTGTACTCTACTTAGAATATTTTTGGAAATCATCAAAAAATAAACTAAGATTGAGAGAGTTGGCTCGAGAACATTTCGATTGGATAAAACCCAAGCTCTTTGTATTGGCTGAAAAATGAGTAACAGTCGATGCTAGGAAATTCCTTCTAGTGGGCGAGAACCACATGCAGATAGGAGAAGTTTTGACTAGATGATGTTACTTGTTTTTCGACCAGTATAAAGAAAGCTAGGTGTTTTTGTATCATAGTCGAAAGATTAAAAAAGCACTACTCAAAAAATAAGGCAAGAGAAGTAGAAAGAACACGGACTTTTATTGCACGAGAAATTGGTCACACATATAATTTGCGAATCGGTCGATGTTCCAAGAGTTTGAGAGAACTGTCCATCTTCCATCGCTAGTCGCACGGACACTCGTAGGTTACCGACCATCGTAAGGACCTTCCCATTTGGGGAAAGTTTATTCCGATTAGACTTGGATTGGCAGAGCCTCAATACTAAGTCACCTACAAAGAAAGGCTGCGAGGTTGACCTACGATCATAGTATCTGCGCAGGCTTGTTGGTAGACCGCGAGCGGATTAAGGCTAGGTTTCTCCTTTCTTCGAGTAGGTTAATGTCATCCGCTCGAAGTTGTTCCCGGTCCGAGTTGTTGAAAGTTTCAACTCGTGTCGACTGTAATTTTAGCTCGGAGGAAGCATGGCTTCGCTCCAAATACTAGAAAAAGCGGTGTTTCTCCTGTTGCTCGACCGTGGTCGCATTTAACCCCATAACACGAGGGTAATTCTTGTACCCAAGCCCCGAGCGCTTAATAAGTCGGGTCGAAGACTCGGTTTTAATTCCTCGCATTATTTGGCCGCTTGCACGCTCGATCGCCTGCTACTTTGAGGATGTGCAAGCATAACATAATTTGGTACCCAACTCGCCGCAAAATTCCGAAATTTTGCACTTGCTAATTGTTTAATATTATGCGTAATTATCCGACTTAACTCCAAATCGGCTAATTACGCATCTCATCATGAACCTTTTGTCGCTTTCGATGTTATCCCGATTCATGTGTTCACTTCAATCCATTTTGTGAACGTGTCAATAGCCACAAAAGGAATTCAAACCTCCTGGAGCTTTGGGAAACGGTCCTAGGATATCGAGACCCAGTGCGCAAAAGGCCAAGAAAGAGGTATTGTCTCAGTAATGCTTGATTTGGTTGGTGTATTTGTCTACCATGAAATTGGAACTGGACACACTTTTAACCACCTCCTTAGCATCATGTGGTCAGAGGCCAAAAAACCTTGTCGAAAGGCTTTACCAACCAAGGTTCAGAGGAAGCATGTGTCCCACAGATGCCATTGTGTATATCATGAAGGAGTGTTATTCCTTCGTTTTGCGGAATGCATCGCATGAGTATCCCTTAGGTTCCTCGCTTGTAGAGGACTCCTTCGACCAAAGTATACATTTTGGCTTTTCGGGATAAACGACCGCCTCAAGATCATCTTGGCACGGAACCCTTGCGAAGATACTCGTAGATGGGAGTCATCCAGATATCCTCGTAGTCTAATGAGGCCATCTCAATAGGAGGTGTCTCTGGTTTTCGACCGAGAGAGCGGCTTTGGAGTTGCTCCAAGAAAACCCCTTTTGGTACCGTAGATCGGGAAGAAGCCATCCGAGCAAGTTGGTCTCATGAGGAAATTATCCTTCGAGGATGAATTGTACCTCAAACCTAAAAATGCTTTTCTAGCTTGCGTAACTTCCGATAAGTATTGAGACATTGTCGAGCTAGAGCTTTGGTACTCTTTCCCGACTTGATTCACGACTAGTTGAGAGTCTCCTCTCACGAGTAGTCGATTTAATTGAGAGTGCTTGCACTGTATGCCACCTAGCAAACCTTCGCTCGCCACATTATTAGTGGCACGAAAGTTTAATTGTATGGCATACTTTAAGGTTTCTCCAGAGGAGATACCAGACCACCTGACCTTCGAGCCACTTAAAGTAAGTGACCCGTCAAAGTACATCATCCAGCGGTCGTGGGAATCGTGATCGGGATCCGAACGGTTCAGATTTGTCCATTCGCGACAAAGTGCGCCAAGATCGGGATTTTATGGCCGTTCGGGACACGAAATGGAGGTCGAACTCCCAAGTTCGATCGACCATTTTGTCATGCGCCCCATTGCTTCCTTATTATGGAGGATTGATCCCAAAGGAAACTCGACGCACGACGACTATTTTGTGCTTCCAAAATAATGCCGCAGCTTCTCGAAGACATGAGGATGGCATATAGAAGTTTTGGACCTGAGGGTAACGCCTTAGGCCCGTAAAACTTCGCTAACGTAGTAAACCGGTCGTTATGCGTTTTCACGTTCTACGACTAGTATCGCGCTTTTGCTGTGGCGTGGCGCCTAGATAAATTAAGAGCGTCTCTTCGGCTTTGGAGAAACCGTAGCAGAGCACTCGAAGATACCTCTTGACATCCTCAAAGGCGCTTGCCTCATTCGACCACTCAAAACCTTCATGTCTCCCGAGAAGTTTAAAGAAAGCTAGTCCTTTTTCTCCTAGTCGTGCGATAAAACGACTTAAAGCCGCCATGCACCCAAAGGAGTTTCTTCCTTTTTGTGTTTGGAGGACGATCCGAGGATGGCCTTTATTTTTTCAGATTTGCTTCGATTCCTCGCTCGATACTAGGAATCCAAGCAATTTTCCAAGAAATTCCAAAACACACTTCTCTGGATTGAGTTTTAAGCGGTGCTTTCGAGGTTGTCGAATGTTTCTTGTAGGTCGCTGATATGATTAAGTCTCTTAATGCTTTTTACGACTAGATCATCAACATAGGCTTCCAAATTCGGCCTAATTGAGATGAAAAGTCGATTGCATTAGGCGTTGAAAAGAAGCACCGCATTCTTTAGACCAAATGGCATTTTGACATAGCAAAAGGTACCAAATGGAGTAATGAATGCGGTCTTTTCTTCATCGCTTAAACACATATTGATCCGGTGGTATCCGAATATGCATCTAAAAACTCAATATCTCACAAACCCGCAGAGAATCAACCGGTGATCGACACGAGGTAAAGGGAAATCATCTTTTGGACAAGCTTTATTAAGATCAAGAAAGTCCACGCACATCGCCATTTGCCGCTTGACTTTTTGACCATTACAGGTTAGCCAACCACTCGGATGGTTGACTTCTCTTATAAAGCCCGCTTTATGTAGCTTATACAACTCTGAATTAATAGCATCTCGCCGATCGTGGGCAAATCTCCGTAATTTTTGTTTCTGGTACTTTATCGGCCGTAAAGCTAGCCTGTGCTCGATCACCTCCACGGGACTCGGGCATGTCTGATGCTTGCCACGCAAAGACATCTGCGTAGCTCTGAGGAAGGTAATGAGGCGTCTTCCTATTTGGGGTCGGAAGTCTCCCGATGCGAGCAGCTTCGAGGGCTCTTCAAGGCCCGGAGGAACCTCTTTGACTTGGTCGTTCGGCTTTGGTGCGACTTTAAGCTTCGACTTGCTAGTCGAAGGTCGACTTTCATCTCGAGTTGGTATTTGACCAACCATCTCGAGGATCGATGGTCGCAGACTATACGCCATCTTTTGTCACATCGAATGGTGATCACTCCTTTGGGACCCGCATCTTAAGACATTGATACCGTAATGAGTAGCCATTAAGAATTTTGCCAAAGTTGGTCGTCCGAGTATGGCGTTATATGCCGATCGAATCGACCACATCAAAGGAGACTTTCTACATCACGAAATTACTTGGTGAGCCAAATGTTAAAGGAAGAGAAACTTGGCCAATAGGTTTGGTGAAGACCGATGACGATTCCATGAAAGGAGTATCGTCACCGCCTTACCTTTGTCCCGGTACTTGCATCTCGCCCGGGGCATTAGTAAATAATATGTTCAAAGAATCGCCACCATCAACCAACACTGATTGACCCGACGCTTGTTGATGGTGGGTTCACCACAATCGGATATCGACTGATCGACTCAGAGTGATTGGGCATCATCCTTCTCAAAAGAGATGGTAACTTCCGACCACTTGGTAATTTATTGACGAGAGGAGTATGTATAGAATTTACCTCTCGTCCGTGACTTTAAGTTGTCGCTTGGAGTCGTATGCCGATGATCCTCCGTAGATGTGCTCAACGGTATGTTATGGATCTTGAACGGCATCTCCTCATCATCCGACGACTTTTGGCCACTCGTATGTCCCACCCGCCGAGAGTAGGGAGTGGTGCTTTGTCGTTGTAGTAGTCCTCGAGCTTTCTTTGGAAAACTTCAGCCATGGAGGTCATGTCCTTCCTTTTTATGAAAAGGACACCACCTTGGTTTGTCGTTCCTACGATCAGGGCGCTTACCTTTGCCTTGATCAGGGTACGACTTGGTGGTTTGGGGCTCTCCATCTTTCACGGCCAGAACCTCCTTGGAACCACTGGTTTGTGGTTTTTGACTTTTATTTTCTTCTTGGACTTTTTTGCTTTTTTATCCTTACCAACTTCACCTGGCTCTCGAGGAGTATATGTTTTCGATCGATAGTGTTGTTCCACTGACCGCCTCGTATAGCGATTGCATATCGATCGCCATCTCAAGAGTTCTAAGAATGTTGTTGGGAGGATTCAAAGCAATGTCCTCCGTTATTCTTCATCGCGGACTCCTTGCTTAAAAGCCCCGATCACAGAGGAATCGAAATTTCCGGATTGAGTTACTGAACCCGACTAAAGCGCTTGATAAATTGACGCAAAGTCTCGTTGTTGTTCTGTTTTATCCGGTGCAAGTCGTCTTCTTTTCCAGGGCGGTTGTATGTGCCTTGGAAATTCGCCTGTAGAAGATCGCAGAGGTGTTGCCAAGAGTAGATCGACTCGAGTGGTTGGTTTAATAACCACGATCGAGCGGATCCTTCGAGCACAGTCGGAAGGTAATTCGCCATTACATGCTCTCCTCCTCCGCCGCCGGACAATTGTATAGATCTCAAGAAATTCGATGGGATTTTGAGATCCATCAAATTTCTCCATGTTCACTGGTCGAAAATGAGGTGGTTGAACCTTTCAAGGTCGCGAAAATGCGGCAGATCCGGTAATCACTTCTTGACGCCTTCTTTGTAGGAAAGAAGGGTTAATGTCACCAGGTGATCGTATACGACGATACCCTGAATGTGCCAACTGCTCGTAGTAGGTCTCGATTCACGAGGAGAATACTCGATTCCACTCGCTAGAATTTCTTTGTCGAAGTGGTGAATGATCACCTCTCGAGGGGCTTCTTGATCTTCAGCCGATCGAAAGGTATTTCTTCGAATAGGGATCGATTCGCTTTATGGCCGTCGATTCCTACGAGAAATATTCGATTGATCGGTAGCCGAGAAAGTCGATTGTCGCGACTACCGAATGTTGTCGACGAGGTACCTCCAGCCTTGTCATCACAAATAAGTCTTTGCGTGATCTCTTCAAAGAAAGAGATCAGATCTGGCGCTCGAGCAAGCTCTTGGCCGATTCTCGAGTAGGTCGTTGATGTCTTGGAGTTCTTGTACCTCCTCCGATCGATGTTGAATGCGCCAGGCGAGTTCTTACCGATCTGCAATTTTCTTTCTTCCGACGACATCAAAATCCTCCTCATCGTCTTTGAGGCCTTCTTAGTGGAGTGCGAGAATGTCGAGGATTTCTCGCTCATCGAGTGTTGGTTCTCTCGCCAACGGTGGTGCCCTTGCCATTACCACGAGGGGCTAGCAGTGATCTTCGGGAGTGTTCTTATCTCGGCCTTCAACAAAGCCTACTAAAAGACCACTAAAAGAGTAAACGTCTCATCCTTCGAGGCTAAGAAAACACCCAAGAATACCTCGAGAAGTCATCAACCACGACAAGTACGCACTCACTTCCTCCCATCGACCGCACTCTATTTGGTCCCATCGTGTCCATATGGAGCAGCTTGACCGGTGCATCTATCATAGTCATCAGAATCGAGGATGTGAAGAAGAACCATTTTGCCGTGCTTGAAGGAGCACAAACAAGATCCTTGACCATTTTGAGTTTCGCAAACCACGACTAGATCGTGCCCGCTAACTCGGTCGATGATCAAATCCTATATGACCAAGTCTCCTATGCCGTAAAGTCAAATCACGGATTCGTAAGCAATTAAACATCGGAGAGGATCACCGTAAGATCCGAAAAATCAGCACTAAAGATCCTCCCATATCGAGAAATCCGCAAACTAGACTACCCAAGAATCAAGAATTTTGCAATTGTTTTTCTTAAAGCTCACTCGAAACCGTCATCGGTAAGTCGAGAGACCAAAGCGTGATTATACTGCAGGCTTACTTACTAAGGCAACATCTTTAAAATAAAAGAATCATTAATGCTCACAAGACTTTTAGCGATGACGCGCCCAAATGAAGCATCTCCGAAGGTGATCGCCTCATCACCGGAGTGCGGCTAGGGAAGAAAACCAACAAGACTCACCACCATATGACGTGAACAACCGAGTCTACAATCCGCACCTTTCCTTCCTAGCCGGTGACCCCGAGTCAAACAGAGTAAAGTCTCAAGATCGGGTGAATCAACAGTGATTTTGGCACCTAACACCGAGTAACACGGCTAATGTGATGAAGTAGTCAAGCAAGATCGACCTCTATCTACCCTACGCTCTCACACTCAACAAGTCAAAGATCTCACTGTTCTGTCAATCCGATCGCTATGGAAGAGCGAGTCAAGTGCCAAGAATATGTCGATCTCGCCGCTGTAGCTATCTCGAAGGAAAACGAGATCTACCCTCGTGACGGCGGCGGTTACGACCAAAGGGAGCATGAGGACGAAACCTTTAAAACTCGAAAAACCAAGTCCTCGATGCCGCCCAAAATCATCGAAGGAACAAATCTAAACCTCGTGTTGGTCTTAGGTGCACTCAAGATCCGGGTCGACTTAATGTGCCTAAGAGACTCAACACGCCTCTACGCCGCGATCTTGGCGCGCTCAAGCAATGATCAACTAAATGTCCATCTTTCCGACATAGGTGCAATGATACTTCGCTTTCGAGAGGCGGTCGCAGTGGAATCACCTTGTCGCCGAAATCCTTTGAACAAAACCCACGACTTAAAATTTACTTTCTCACCCCGGCTTAGTTTTGATCACACACGGTGCTATGGTTTTGAGCACGATGTGGATGCTTCCTCATATCCTCCTCGGATATCATATCCTAAAACCCGATTAAACTGCAAATTTTAGATTTGTCTAGAATGAGATTGAGCTTCTTCTTGCCTCCTACAAACCTCTCGAGAGTGTTCATAAGATACCGACACTCCAGAAGAGAGAGGTGCAAGAAGAGCAGGGGAAGAAGGGAATGCAGAAGGTAAGGGAGCGTAAGAAGAACCAACAATGAGGAAAGATTGGCTTGTGCACGCACACGGTTAATTTTGGGAACAAATTCCATCGCTAATGTATTGGTTCACGTTGCTAGGCGCCTCTACCAAACCCTTAGACTTCTTCCCAAAGACACACAATACAAGCAGATGATTGTGTTCTAGAAGGTTCTTAGTTAGCTTCACACATTTTTCATCCAAAGCAATCAAATCACATTTTAGTTTATTACATTGCTTGCATGGTGAGCTAACAAGATCCTTAGAAGCATATCGAGCCAATTTGTTATCGTGATCAATCATTTCTTGAAACCGCTAGATACAGATTCTAGTTATTGATTAACTTAGGACAGCTTTAAACAAGAAACAATAGGCTCTAGTAGCGCAGCTTGGAATTCAAGAATTTTGTGATCCGCCTGCTTTAGGTTCATCTTGAGATTATTACAATTTTCACAAGTTTCAGTGATCAAGCAACATGGTATAAAGACCTCTAAACGAATTGTCCTTAACCTCACATGAGGTGCAAGCAAGAGCCTCAATAGTAGTGGATGCAGGAGGTGCTACCCTACTCATCTCTAATTCAGAAGAAGGCTAATGTTCTCTACCTTAATCATGTCAAGTTCAGAGGACACACTATCATGCAAGGTCCTTAGTTTTTCCATGTCATCAAGCAAAGCACAGCAAGTGTCACAATCATCATGGGAGGGAGAGATGTAAGTAAAGTAAGCCTCGTGATAGTCTAGCTACTTCCTTCTCCAACACGTAACACTTAGCCCTAGACTTAGCGTGAAATCTACCTAGCTTAAGAAAAGCATCATTGTCGGGTCGTAAGTGGGACTAACCTCGCCGAGTCGGAGTATACCATTGTCGCTCAGTTCGCCCCGAGGGCCATGAAGCACATGCCGAGAAGTTGCCGCCGCCCTGGGATCATGATCGCCCTTCCCATCATCGCCACTCCACCCCTCCACCTCATCGGGTGTCCAGCCTGGCCGAGGGCGTGAGGACGCTGATGGAATGCCTTCTTTGCCTTCCCAAAGTTGCGGAACTTCTTCTTGCCTTGATCAGTGCCGAGGGCTTCGTGTTGCGGTTCTTGTCGATGTAGTCGCTCTTGCTTGACCGCCATAGTCACCTTTGCCCTTCCCAAGCTTGGGACGGTTTGCTCGGATGTGTTGGGGCCACCACACTCAAACAAATCACAGACCTCCTCTTTTACCATCCCTCCTCCTCTTGTAAGCATGAGAAAACTTCCGAGCTAGGAGGGCTAGCTGTTTCATCCTCGTCGCTCTAACTGATCATCGCTATGTCACGAGAGCGGCTAGGAGAACCCACGATCGACTCACAAGAAGATCCGTAGTAGGATCGCTGACTAAAGCCATCGATCGTGACTTCGACCTTCGAGAGACAATGTCAATCTCGTGAGTCTTGAGACGCGAGTAAAGCGCATCAAGAGTCGTGGTCGAGAGGTCCGTGCTATCTTTGATGGTAGTCACTTTCATCTCCCAAACACGAAGATCAAGTGCGAAAGCATCGGCGAGCGCTATCCGAAGCTCTGGTATGTAAGACCGAGCCGCACGGAGGTTGCTCAAAATCTTGTGAAAACGAAAAGCACTCGCCAAGAGATTCACCAAAGAAGCATCTCAAATTTATCAGATTCACGCTTGAACCGGTCTTGTCGAACCGTCTTAACTGGTAGTGCCTCATGGTATGCATCGAGGGTCACCCAGATGTCGTAGCGTAAATCAAATGAGAAATGCGATCAAACTCACTCGCCAAACCACGAATGATTATGTTCCTTGCCTTAGCATTTGCCTCAACATCGCCATGTTTCCAAAGATTGATGTTCTCATCGGCAGAACAAAGAAATCTAACCTTCACCTTTCTCCAGATGGCATACCCGAGCCCGGATGTAAGTTTCATTCGGCTTTTCGGAAGGGGTAATCCGCACTCATCAAAATCGGAGGCTTGGTGGAATACTTGTCCGCTGTTATGGCTCAACCGACCGGGTTAAGATCTATCAAGAAGAGCTAACCGCTCGATACCAATTGAAGGACCGAAATGGCAACAGAGGGGCGGGGTGAATGGTGCCTTAAAATTAAGAGCTCCCTTTAATGTATTTAAACAAGATCTACAAAACCCTCTCAAGATGAGTAACACAAAATCGAGAACTAAAACAAGTTTCATTCATTGCTCACAAAATCGAAGATCCGATTCTACCCGTAGTTCCGCACTCCGTAGTTCCGGTAAGTGCGGAAGTTCCGCTATGATATTCACTTTGACAATCGGAAGTTCGATTGTCCCGATCAAGAACAAAGGCGCTCGGTTTTTGCCCAAAAATCCAAACTGCTTAATCTTGAATGCTCTTCTCGGTCAAGTTTCACAGACATCATCCTAAACAACATCTTGACCTTATGGAGAAGAATCGCAAACAAAGATTCAATAAACAAGCCAAAATCGGATTTCTTAAAGAAGGGCAAGAAAGACCAAAACCCATGATAAGACAAGATTCTCGATTCTTAGTTCATGAAACTTTGAGGATGCATTAGCAATATTAAAACGATTCTAGATATGAAGTTTCATGCTATCTTATAAAACAAATCAAAAGATGCATCAAAACCTAAATATTCAACATGAACAGAGAGAGAAGAGTTGCAAAATCAAGTAATCAAAACCTCGAGTTTCATTGAATTGAAACAATGGATTACATAGGTAACACAAGAGGAATGATTACAATAGGTTTCATTCTCATCAAACCCACAACTCAAAAAGCAAACCACACCCTTTTGCTAAGGCTAACCTAATTTTTCTCTCAAAATCTAACCCTAACTCTGTGGTTCTCCCTATTTATAGCCTTGGCTAATGGGCCTCCAACCCATTAAGCCCGCTACACCCGACGGAACCGCCTCCACTTTTGCCGCTTGCGAAAAAGACCCTTTCGCCCTTTGCGCACCTTCTTCGAAGTCTCCCGTACACCTTGTTGTGCACGACTAACCGCTTCAAGATTCACGCCGTTTTGACACATCCCGGCCGTTCGACCTCAACGCCTCCTGCGCCTAGTCAGGTCCACGTGTCTCGCCACGACTCCATCTTGATGCCCTCGCATTCAACACACAAAAACACATCACATAGCATTGCACAATATCATAGCATCAATATTTGTATAAGACTCAAACTCATACAAAATCAAAATCACAATTTAACCTTCTCTGCATGATTACGACACAATCGGAAGTTCGCACTTACCACAAATGGAAGTTCCGATTTCTAACATCCGCATTTGATGTAAATATCGGAAGTTCGCGCTCAACATCGCGGTACTTCGATATCCGGAACAACCGACTTTCGGATATTTAATTCCGATTTGATATCTCGAGAACACTTAATGTCAAGATTATCGGACACTCCGCTACCCTTGTGCGGAAGTTCCGATTTCTTCAACGAACACAAAACCCGGATAAATCGGAAGTTCCTCTTTCCAACATCGGTAGTTAGATTAATCGAACTTCCGCTCCATACACGGTAGTTCGATTTTCCGATACGACCAGAAGCTTGACCCAAACCAAAACCTCAATTCTCAATCTAATCAACACACTTGTCAAATACTCATCACTCAGAGTGGAGGACCTCTCACATGGTCTCTCAATCTCCCCCTTGATGAGTATATTGACAATTACCGAAAAAGCTTAAGATGAGTTTGAGATTACAGTCAACCAAGGTCTAAACAAGAGAATTAAGCTCAAGACCAAGTTGACAAAAAGAGAAAGACTTGAGATGAGATGAAAGAGCAATTTACGCACAAAACTCAAGGCTTTTCTTTAGAAGGCTTTTTCTCACACACATATTCTCCCCCTTTGGCAATAAAATCATCAATATGTAGAAAAGGGAGGAAAAGACTATATGATGTTCGTTTTAAGCATTAGGAGCCATGTAGATTATCCAAAATGACTATTTGAGTATTACACCAAGCCATAACACAGAAGAATGCTATCAAGATCATGACAATCGATGTATAGAAGAGCTAAGACAGAAGGTCCATAATCTGATTAATGATCCAATTCTTTAGCAGGTCAACTAAGTCAAGATTGAAGTCTAGCTAAAGATATCCAAGGATGATACAAGCCATGTCAAATAATCTAAGTTGAACCAAGAAGACTCGTACTGAACAGTTTAGAGAGCTACCAGTTGAAGAAGGACTCATTTTATCCAGAACTTGGTCTCTTTGATAATAAGCAATTTTAGCACATTTTTCCTTTTCTGAAGACTTTTTATGGTTTTATCTCAGTAAAGCAAGCTCTAAACTAGGTGACATCCACAACTGCCTCCTGAGCTTCAACCATTTTTTTTAGCCATGTGCTAGATCCCAAGCCTTATGCGACCACTCCAAGCAACAGACTTAAGGAGGTGATCTTAGGTCATCCAAGGCTCCCCCTGAGTTCATGCCTAGTGCAATGGCAAGCCGTCTCATGAGAAAGATTTGGTGAGATCAGTTTTTTGCACAAAAGAGATCATTTTTGCTTTTGAAGTTTTTAGACCAGTGATTAGAGATAAGTCATGTTTCTTAACATACTGACATAGCTTACTCAAAAGTTCAAATGAGATTCAGGACTCAACTCAGCCTACTTGACATGGCGAATATCATAAAAGGATAGTTTCAACCAGACAAGTCTCAAGAGCTATCATGACAAAATTTTAATTCCAGTTTAGCATTTTTGATTACCTTAGCATGGCAAAGACTAAACTACACATAAAAAGTCATGATAGATCTAGCAGTTTAGCATAAATCATGTGTGAGACCCCGGTTTATCCGGCTTGTAATGCTTAACCATCCACTTGGTCCTAGCATCACAAATCAGATAATCCGAGACTCGAGACATGTATACTTCCCAGAGTGCAGTATACACACCTCAATCACAAAATTTATGTATCAATTCCATTCATCCACATAGAACCAAACACGTAATAGAACGAAGTATTAACAATATTAAACCGAGTCATTACAAAAGGAGGCCAACCGCCAACAATAAAGAGACAACAATAGTTAAACAATGAAGCAAAAGTGCCATAAGATGGCTACAACAAAAGAGCCAATCGGTGTGCCTTTAACCCACAAGGCAACCGACCGGACCGCCAAGCTAGTCGCCAAACCGAAGCACATCTCACAAAAGTGAGGCCCTTGGGGCTCACCTTCTTCCCACAGAACAAAAGCGTGGCAAAAGCGGTGAGTACTTTGAATGTACTCATAAGACTTACATGTGGAATAACAAACTGACATATACTACATGCAAGCTTAATCAACGATGAGAGGTCAGAGGTTTCATTTTAGCATAAAGCAAGTTTTCATTTGCAATAATATAATAGATTGAAAGCAATTTAACAAATCTGTTTTAATGTTCAAATAACAGAAAGAACAATATTAATAACGGTAAATAGACAACAAGATCACAGGAAGTGACTAACCCAATAGTCACCACAACAATAGTATGAATTACCCATTCATACCAACCATATCAAGTTTTAAATTTTAAAAACAAATGTTGTAGTCTAACTCTTGGAAGACCTCCCAAGCGTGTCCATAACCTAGGGCGAGGCTATTCGAATAGTTTTATCCTGCGGGGTGTACCAACTTACCCACATGTCGGACCGCCTTTTGCCACATGATTAAGCACACCGCTTTGGTATGCCTGACTAAGTCCTACGAGACGTTTCCAATATTATGTATTAACTCGAGTCGCCTGTATGGATAGAAACCCATACGTTGTGTCGGGTCGTGGCCCACCTCGGACAACTACCCGTCACGGGTAAAGCCTTGGACAATCAATGACGCCCCTCGAGGTGGAGAACCTTCCGCAATCCCACCACCGCACACCCAACACAAACACAAGAACACACAAACTGTTTCACACAGCACACACACAAAACTTTTCCTCCTGCGACTCGGAGATAACACACGCCAAAGTACTAAGTCAAGAGGGGTCCCATATATCCCTCATGTGGTTAGTACGCAATAGTGCTTGGTTTAGTGTAACAAGATGTTCGGTCCTTGTTGACTTGGGCACCATTCCGATCACACCCAAAAACACCACACCAACATACCATTATGCCCAAGTCCAAATCGGTTTTCATTTTCAGTTTTTGATTTACAAAATTAACAAAGCACAAAGTGCTGGACATAATTGAAGAATAATAATTTTTGTGTGATCAAGGCCATCGACTAAATCGATGACCGCCCAAAGCTACCGAACTAAGCATGGCTAAGCATAAAGATTCGCATTCTACTAAGTGACAAGAGTTCATCCATCGAACTCTAATCACAGCAAATAACCTAGGCTCAAGTAGTAGAGAATAAACAATATCCTACAGATTATGCAACTATAGGATCAACTAACCATAATTTAACACAAAGTAGCAATGCATACATACAGTTGAATTCAAAATATTAAACTTGTAAAATAATAGGATTAATATGATCAAACTGCTTGCCTGCTTGCTGGGGGTCAAGGTGCTGCTGAGGATCAATAATATTATCAACGTGCTCTTCGGATCCTAACGAGAAAGAAAAAGCAACCGATAAGAACGAATAAAATGCAAAGACTCAACAGTAAACATTCTCCAAAAATTCCAAAAACTTTACAGTAGCAAGATCCTGATTTATAAAGAATTTAGCAACAAGAACCAATTGATTTGGATTCTTAATGCCAAAGATATGACCAAAACAATTTTGCTCACTTTTATAAATCAAAATGCTACTATTCATTAGCAAAATTTTATGGAGCTATACTGAGTCTGAAAACATTTTTAACTTAAAGTCTAGTTAAAAACATAACCAACAAAATTTGAATCAACCGAAAAGGATTTGGAATGAATTAGTTATGTATTTTACAAGTTATCACATTTTTCAGTTGATAACTAAATCCTTTCGGGAAAATCAGAATTTTTAAAAGGCGTGGCGAGCGAGGCGTCGATCTCGGATCCGACGGTCCGCGTTCGGCGCTTCGCTGCGCTGGATTCACAAATCCCTAAACGCTCACCGTTGGATCTGGATCCAACGGTTCACGTGGATCAGGACGTTCGGGCGGTCCGAACGTTCACACGCATAGGAGCCGTTGATCTTGGATCCAACGGTCCACACGGATCGAACCTTTCGGACGGTCCGAACGTCCACTCGAATCGGGACCGTTGATCTTGGATCCAACGGTCCACAATGACCTACGCTCAAACGTTCGCCCTGTTCTCGTCCGACAAAATGGTAGGGAAGAACGGCCACACGCGACGACGGGTCAGTCGCGGCGGTGCGAGCAAAGGCCTAAAATGGGTTGCTAACAAACTCGCGCACCCAAAGGAACTAACAATTTCAGCTGCGGCGTTTTAGAACGCCGGCAAGCCGGAGATGACAGAGATGACCGAAAACGGTCAAAAACGAAAATAGCAATTGAGCTCTGCTGCGGTCCAAGCAAGCGGGTGCCAATCAACTAGGGACTAAAGAGGGTTTACCTGAGCCCAAAGAAGGCACAAAGATGGGTTGATTCAGCTCCAACGAAGAAGAATGGGGACTTCGGCCGAAAAGGGGGAAATCCGCAATTAATCTGCTCTCTGCAAGCAAACGAAAAATTGAGTGAGGGCTATTGCTCTCAGAGAGGAGAGGAGCTAAGGCAAGAGGGATTTGAGAAAGAAAGGCCAGAGCACCACTTTCAGAAGAACTCAAAAGCTCTAAGAATGGCGGCAATGGCGCAGAAGGTGAAAATTCAAATTGAGCTCAAGCAATACACTAACAAAGTGGCTCTGGAGCTCAAGGGTGTTCAAAGAAAGATAAGGAAGCCATGGAGGAGTTTTATAGGCCAAGAAGCAAGAAGAAGCAACGGCATGAAAATGGGAGCTCACGGGTGAGGCGGTGAGAGTGATGGGAGCAAGTGAAATCGGTGGGGACGGCGACTATGGAGGTGGTGGAGCGGGGCATTAAATGCGGAAGAGCCGTTGGCGAAAGGAGAAGTGACCGACGGCGACACGCCCGCCATTTTCACCCTCATTGTTGGATCGTGGCGATGCCTTGAGCGAGGAAGACGACAAACGGCGGCCGTTGGATTTAATCGGACGGCTGAGATAGATCGGTTCGATTATAACGATTCAAACGCTCGCTTGATCTTGGGCCGTTGATTTGGATCCTACGGTTCACGTTGCGAGGCGTTGGACGGTCGAGCGTTCACGCGATCGTGGGCCGTTGATTTAGAATCCAACGGGTCAAATGGATCGGCGCGTTCGGATGGTCCGAACGTTCACGCGATCGTGAGCCGTTCGATGCTGATCCAACGACTCACAAATACCGCACCCGACTGCGTCGCGCCGGTGCGGTTAGTTGACTGAACCAAATCAAGTGGCTCGAGCCCGAGTCTGATCCGAACCCGAGGAACAGTGAAAACCAGTTAGGGTTTGAATTTGAATAACTGATTTTGAGGAATTATTTGGGGTATCAAACAAACTCCAAAATTTATGAAATTTTAGCTGGAGATTGCTTATTGGGTGAGGAACCTTATATAAAATTTTCAGAGACTTTTATGCACTGCATTTTCTCTAAAAATTCAGAAGGCTAATTTAGGAGTTTGACTAATGTTTGACTTGCCTCAAAATTATCAATAATTTCTGAAAATTATGAAATAATTCGAGGTGTTAAACATCAACCCTAGACCCAAGAAAAATTATTTCCAAAGGTTGGGCACAAGATTTTCATGAAAGAGATTTGTGTTGGTGTCCAAATGGCAATTTGATTTTGATTTCACATAATTCATTTACAAAAATTATGGGCTGAGTACAAAAATCAAGATCGGAGAAAAAGTTTTAATTTCTCCTCATTTTTATTACATTTGAAACACAAACCAATTTTGGGATGTTACAAAACCTCCCCCTTACGTAAATCTCGTCCCGAGATTTGGCTCACTCAGAAAGAAGGAGGGGTAGTCCGCACGAGGCGATCTTCCCTTTCCCAAGTAGCTTCATCTTCGAATGGTTCGACCACTGAACTTTAAGGAATCGATGGCTCTATTCCTTGTTCTTCGTTGACCTCATCGAGTATGCGAGCAGGTGCTCGCGATAGGTCAAATCTTCTTGGACATCGAGAGTTTCCAGCGAGTTTCCTCTGTTGGAACACGGAGGCACTTCTTTAATTGGGACACATGGAAAACATCATGTACCCCTTCAAGTGCGGTGGCAATTCCAACTTATAGGCGGCGGCTCCTTTCTTCTCGATAACACGGTAAGGACCGACATATCGAGGAGCTAACTTGCCCTTGGCCAAAGCGATGGCCCTTCAAAGGAGAGACTTTGAGATAAACAAAGTCATTAGGCTCAAAGCTCAACTCACGGCGGCGGCGATCCGCATAGCTCTTTTGCTGGATTGGATGCGCAAGCGATCACGAATAAGTCGGACTTGACTCTCGGCCTCATTGATCGAGTCGGGCCAAAGAATGGTCTTTCGCGGTCTCGCACCAGTTCAGCGGGGTTGCATTTTCTCCGTATAAGGCCTCGAAAGGTGCCATGCCGAGGTGGCTGAAAAGTTGTTGTTATAAGAAAACTTCGGCGAATGGCAAGCATTTTTCCCAATGCTTTCCATATGAGAACACAAGCACGAGACATGTCTTCCAACACTTGGTTGACCCTCTCGGTTTGACCATCGGTTTGAGGATGATATGCGGTGCTAAAGTTAAGATGGGTTCCCATAGCCACTTGCAGACTATGCCAAAATCGAGAAGTGAGCAGGAACCACGATCGAAATGATCGTCTTGGGATCCCATGCAAACTCACAATGCGCGATATAGAGCTCATTTAGAGTCCCACGCGAAGTCGCGCCTGACAGAATGAAATGAGCCACTTTCGTCAGCGATCGATGGCGACCCAAATGGCATCATTTCCTTAGGCGACTGGTAGACCGGTGATAAAATCCATCCGATCGAATCCCACTTCCATTCAGGAATAGGCAAAGGTCAAGCGATCCGCTGACGGCGATGCTCGGCCTTGACACGACGACACACGCGTCGCACTTCGACAACGAACCGCAATTTCCCTCTTCATTCGGGTCCACCAAAATCTCTGACGGAGGTCTTGATACATCTTTGTGGCACCGGGATGAATAGACAAAGGCGAGTCATGGGCTTCGCGGAGAATCAAATTCCGCAATTCCATGTCCTTTGGAACCACAAGGCGTTGCCCGAACCTTACAACACCATGCTCATCCTCAGAGAAGCACTTAGCTGTTCGTTCTTGACATTTTCCTTGATGCGGCTTATTCCAACATCGATTGTTGGCGACCTTAATCCGATCTACCAAGGTTGGTTGCACAACCAAGGCAGCGAGGGAACCATGCTCAACCAAACCTAAGTTGAGACGCTGAAATTCCTTTAGAAGGGTGGGTTGAACTTCCTGGAGCAACAAGGCATTGCAATGCGCTTATGCGTCGGCGCATCGGCAACGACATTAGCCTTGCGGATGGTAGTGAATACCCATGTCATAGTCCTTGATCAACTCCAACCATCTCTTTTGCACGAGGTTCGGATCGGTTGGGTGAACAAATACTTTAGGCTTTTGTGATCGAATACACTTCACAACGACACCGATTAGGTAATGTCGCCAAATCTTAAGTGCATGAATCACGTGACCAATTCCAAGTCATGGGTAGGATAGTTGAGTTCATGAGTCCTTAATTGCCTTGATGCATAGGCCACTACCTTGCCTTCTTGCATAAGGACACAACCGAGTCCTCGCCGAGAAGCATCGCAAAAGATATCGAAGCCTCGATGGATATCGGAAGAACGAGAACGGAGCGGTGGTCAAGCGCTCCTTAAGTACTTGGAAACTTTCCTCACAAGCATCGGACCACAAGAACTTCTTGTCCTTCTTGAGCAACTCGTCATCGGCCGCGATCTTGGAGAAGTTCTCGATAAAGCGGCGATAATATCCCGCTAAGCGAGAAAACTCCGCGCCGGTTCAAGTAGGTGAACCCATGAAAGAACATCGCTGACCTTGCTAGGGTCAGCGGCTCGCCTCTATTTGAAAGAATATGACCCAAGAATGCCACTTCCTTCAACGAGCGCGCACTTGCTGAACTTTGCATACGGTGATGCTCACGAAGCTTGCCTAATACAAGCCTCGGATGCTCATCGTGTTCCTCATCGTCCTTGGAATAGATGAGAATATCATCGATGAAGACCACGACAAACTTATCCAAATACTCCATGAATACGAATTCATGAGGTTCATGAACAAAGCGGGAGCATTGGTTAAGCCAAATGACATGACGGTGTACTCATACAAGCCGTAGCGAGTAGAAAGCCGTCTTTGGAATATCCTCGGGTGATACGAACTTGATGATATCCCATTCTCAAATCAATCTTGGAGAATACTCGAGCTCCAGTTAATTGATCAAAGAGATCATCGATGCGGGGCAATGGATACTTGTTCTTACCGTTACTTCATTAAGCGGACGATAATCAACGACATGCGCAAAGTATTGTCCTTCTTCTTTACGAAGATTCTTTGGACAACCCCACGGAGATGAGCTAGGCGGATGAAACCTTTTCTTGAAGCTCATTAAGTTGCTTCTTCAACTCCACCAACTCGTTCGGTGGCATCCGATAATGCCTCTTTGAAATCGGCGCGACGAGCCAACTCAATGACAAACTCGAGGTCTCGGCGGTGGCATTCCTGGAAGAGCTTCCGGAAAGACATCAATGAAGTCACGGACGGTTGGGACTTCACCAATATCTAGAGCGGGCTTCGCTTCAAGCGCGAAGAGATGCGGGCCTAGCAGCTTCGGCGAAAAGCGAACCTGCTCGCCCGAAGGACTAGATAGAAGGACACACTTCTTGGCGCAATCGATTTGTCCCTTATGCTGAGACAACCAATCCATACCAAGAATTACATCTAGACTTGCTGAATGGAGGAGGATAAGATTCGCGAAGAATCTCACTCCCTCGATCTCGATCGGAACATCCCTACACTCTAATTCAGCTCTCATCTCCGAACCAGGAGAGCGAATGAGTAACGGGACCAACAATGGAGTAAAGAGGAGCTCACTAATAGCAAACAAAAGATTGAGAAATAAAGAATGAGATGCTCTGAATCAAACAAAGCGAAGAGCGGAATGAGAGTTAATGAAAGTGTACCCAACACAACATCGGGTGCCTCCGTGCTTCCTCGGTGAGATGAGGTTGACGCGACCACTACCCACACCTTGGGTAGCGAGGACTATCTTGAGATCCCGAAGAACCACCTCCTTGCCGCGTCCTCCATTAGGACGCGGGGCGCCTCTGTCTTCTTGGGGCAATTATTCGCATAATGCCCCTTGTTGTTGCGAAGAAGCGAGGTGACATCCGCTGTTGCGCGGAGGCCTCTGGCCGACTTCGCAGTGCGTGATTGGGGCACGGCCTGCGAAGGGCGAGCGAGTCTTGACGATCTCGGGAAGTCTTGAAGGTGAAGACGGGACCGGAGGCGCCCAACACGAACGGAAAGAGCTGGCTGTCTTGACTTGTGGGCCTCCCACTTGCGCTTGCGGGAATCCACAAGTGCTCTCCGCGTGCTTTCGGCGACGATGGCCTTGTCCACCAAGGTCTGGAAATCAGGGAAGTCAACGATAGATAGCTTGTCCTGAAGCTCCTCAGACAAACCATCCTTGAACTTCTCTTGCTTGGCCTCATCAGTGGCCACCTCTTCCGGAGCATAACGAGCCAAATGGTTAAACTCGTCATGTACTCGTGGATGAATAGCGCCCTTGCTCGAGCGACAAGAATTCCTTCTTCTTTAGCCTCATCAGGCCGGAAGGAATGTGACTCCGACGGAAGGCAGTGCGGAACTCCTCCCAAGTGACGGTGTGGCCGTCAGGCTGCATGGCGAGGAAGCTCTCCCACCAAGACAAAGCTGCACCCTCCGGTGGTGCGATGCGACAGCGCCTTCTCGTGCTCCACGCTGCGCTATCTGGCTTCGCTCGACGAGCACGAAACCAATCGTCTGCGTCAAGCGGGTCCTCGGACACGGAGAGCGAGGGAAGTGAGTGCGAAGAAACTCGCGAGTCCCCACGCGGCCGATGACCACTCCCTTGCGGATCACGAAGCCGTAAGGGCGGAAGTGTTGCGCGCGATGGCGTCGAGAAGAACCCTCTGTCCTCTGCGGTTGCGCTCGATCCGAAGAAGGACCTCGGCCATGGTCGGAGGAGGAGGAAGATCCTCGTCGGACGGTGATCGCCTTGGCCGCACGAGTCGTCCCGCCATCTGTTACAAGAAACTTTGGTTAAAACTAGACTCAAAGATTCAAAGCCAAAAGAAAGCGAAAAGCTAACGACTAGGGAATGGAATATCACCCTAACCGAAAGCCAAAAAGCAGTATGTGTATAAGCTTAAACACCTTATAAAAAAACTCCAAAAGCGGTAAGGAACCATAAAACCAAACTCAACTTCCCAATTCAACTAGCCCGTATTGAATGAGCGAGTAATTGATTGAGAAGATAAAAATCGAGGATTAAGGTAAGATCTAATACCACTAAAGAGCAAGGTTAAATCAGCGAAAATAGTGTTAGATACATAGCTAACTAGTATCACATCTTACCCTTTTAACCCCACAAGTTTTAGTTGATTAACCTCTCATTTTCTACCCTATTAGAAACCATCGAGCTTCTGTCCAGGAAATTGAAGTTCTTTGTAGTGATTTTGCATCCAAGCTCCGGTAGAAGTCTTCCATCCTAGAAACTTCAAAATCGGCACACTTCAATTTGCCAAGCTCGGTGGTCCCATCGAAACCATTGAGCTCATTGTCTGAAATTGAAGCGTCTTTGTCAGTTCGCATCCAAGCCTCTAGCCGAAATCTTGATCGAACTTCAAAACCCTAAGCACTTCAATTTGCCAAACTCAGTGGTTCCCAAAACCCATTTAATCGATAACACTATCTTTGAAAAGGAGATGAGAGGAAAACAACTTTCAAACTCAAATTAGAGTGAGATGAGAAGAGAAAGCTAAGATAGGTAAGGAATAAAATCTGAGAACTTACTTAAGCTTTCAAAATCATTTGATACTTTGAAATTAAGTTTTTCAAAATATCCTAAAGACGACCAACTTGGGTTACTACGGTCAGTATGGCTCTGATACCAAACCTTGTGAGACCCCGGTTTATCCGGCTTGTAATGCTTAACCATCCACTTGGTCCTAGCATCACAAATCAGATAATCCGAGACTCGAGACATGTATACTTCCCAGAGTGCAGTATACACACCTCAATCACAAAATTTATGTATCAATTCCATTCATCCACATAGAACCGAAACACAGAATAGAACAGAAGTATTAACAATATTAAACCGAGTCATTACAAAAGGGAGGCCAACCGGCCAACAATAAAGAGACAACAATAGTTAAGCAATGAAGCAAAAGTGCCATAAGATGGCTACAACAAAAGAGCCAATCGGTGTGCCTTTAACCCACAAGGCAACCGGACCGCCAAGCTAGTCGCCAAACCCGAGCACATCTCACAAAAGTGAGGCCCTTGGGGCTCACCTTCTTCCCCTCAAACAAAAGCGTAGGCAAAAGCCGGTGAGTACTTTGAATGTACTACATAAGACTTACATGTGGAATAACAAACACTGTACATATACTACATGCAAGCTTAATCAACAAAGATGGTCAGAGGTTTCATTTTAGCATAAAGCAAGTTTTCATTTGCAATAATATAATAGATTGAAAGCAATTTAACAAATCTGTTTTTAATGTTCAAATAACCGAAAGAACAATATTAATAACGGTAAATAGACAACAACAGTCCTGGAAGTGACTAACCCAATAGTCACCACAACAATAGTATGAATTACCCATTCATACCAACCATGTCAAGTTTTAAATTTTAAAAACAAATGTTGTAGTCTAACTCTTGGAAGACCTCCCCAAGCGTGTCCATAACCTAGGGCGAGGCTATTGAATAGTTTTATCCTGCGCAGGTGTACCAACTTACCCACATGTCGGACCGCCTTTTGCCACATGATTAAGCACACGCCTTTGGTATGCTGCAAGCACGGCTAAGTCCTCGAGGCGTTTCCAATATTATGTATTAACTCGAGTCGCCGTATGGATAGAAACCCATACGTTGTGTTCCGGTCGTGGTGACCTCGGACAACTACAAATCACGGGTAAAGCCTTGGACAAGCTCGGCGCGCCTCGAGGTGGAGAACCTTCGGCAATCCCCACCACCGCACACCCAACACAAACACAAGAACACACACTGACTGTTTCACACAGCACACACACAAAACTTTTCCTCCTGCGACTCGGAGATAACACACGCCAAAGTACTAAGTCAAGAGGGTCCCATATATCCCTCATGTGGTTAGTACGCTTAATAGTGCTTGGTTTAGTGTAACAAGATGTTCGGTCCTTGTTGACTTGGGCACCATTCGATCACACCCAAAACACCACACCAACATACCATTATGCCCAAGTCCAAATCGGTTTTCATTTTCAGTTTTGATTTACAAAATTAACAAAGCACAAAGTCTTTGGACATAATTGAAGAATAATAATTTTGTGTGATCAAGGCCATCGACAAAATCGATGACCGCCCAAAGCTACGAACTAAGCATGGCTAAGCATAAAGATTAGCATTCTACTAAGTGACAAGAGTTCATCCATCGAACTCTAATCACGACAAATAACCTAGGCTCAAGTAGTAGAGAATAAACAATATCCTCTGATTATGCAACTATAGGATCAACTAACCATAATTTAACACAAAGTAGCAATGCATACATACAGTTGAATTCAAAATATTAAACTTGTAAAATAATAGGATTAATATGATCAAACTGCTTGCCTGCTTGCTGGGGGTCAAGGTGCTGCTGAGGATCAATAATATTATCAACGTGCTCTTCGGATCCTAACGAGAAAGAAAAAGCAACCGATAAGAACGAATAAAATGCAAAGACTCAACAGTAAACATTCTCCAAAAATTCCAAAAACTTTACAGTAGCAAGATCCTGATTTATAAAGAATTTAGCAACAAGAACCAATTGATTTGGATTCTTAATGCCAAAGATATGACCAAAACAATTTTGCTCAGCTTTTATAAATCAAAAATGCTACTATTCATTAGCAAAATTTTATGGAGCTATACTGAGTCTGAAAACATTTTTAACTTAAAGTCTAGTTAAAAACATAACCAACAAAATTTGAATCAACCGAAAAGGATTTGGAATGAATTAGTTATGTATTTTACAAGTTATCACATTTTTCAGTTGATAACTAAATCCTTTCGGGAAAATCAGAATTTTTAAAAGACGTGGCCGAACGAGGAGCGTCGATCTCGGATCCGACGGTCCGCGTTCAGGCTTAACGCCGCTGGATTCAAATCCTAAACGCTCACCGTTGGATGCGGATCCAGCGGTTCCGCGTGATCGGGGCGTTCGGGCGGTCGAGCGTTCACGCGCATAGGAGCCGTTGATCTTGGATCCAGCGGTCCCACGGATCGAACCTTTGGACGGTCGAACGTCCACTCGAATCGGGACCGTTGATCTTGGATCCAACGGTCCACAATGACCTACGCTCAAAGCGTTCGCCTGTTCTCGTCCGACAAAATGGCGGAAAGAACGGCTCGCCCGCGCGCACTCGATCACAGCGGTGCGAGCAAAGGCCTAAAATGGGTTGCTAACAAACTCGCGCACCCAAAGGAACTAACAATTTCATTGCGGCGTTTTAGAACGCCAAAGCGGAGATGACAGAGATGACCGAAAGCGGTCAAAAGCGAAAATAGCAATTGAGCTCTGCTGCGGTCCAAGCAAGCGGGTGCCAATCAACTAGGGACTAAAGAGGGTTTACCGAGCCCAAAGAAGGCACAAAGATGGGTTGATTCGGCTCCAACGAAGAAGAATGGGGACTTTGGCCGAAAGGGGAAATCGCATTAATCCGCTCTCTGCAAGCAAGCGAAAAATTGAGTGAGGGCTATTGCTCTCGAGAGAGGAGAGGAGCTAAGGCGCGAGGATTTGAGAAAGAAAGACAGGAGCACCACTTTCATAGAAGAACTCAAAAGCTCGGCAATGGCGGCAATGGCGGCCAGAAGGTGAAAATTCGAAATTGAGCTCAAGCAATACACTAACAATGGCTCTGGAGCTCAAGGGTGTTCAAAGAAAGATAAGGAAGCCTTTGGAGGAGTTTTATAGGTCGAAGAAGCAAGAAGAGAGCAACGGCATGAAAATGGGAGCTCACGGGTGAGGCGGGTGAGTGATGGGAGCAAGTGAAATCGGTGGGACGGCGACTATGGAGGTGGTGGAGCGGGGCATTAAATGCGAAGAGCCGTTGGCCGAAAAGGAGAAGTGACCCGCCGACACGCCCCGCCATTTTCACCCCTCATTGTTGGATGTGGCCGATGCGGCCGTAGTGAGGAAGGCGACAAGCGGCGCCGTTGGATTTAATCGGACGGTGAGATAGATCGGTTCGATTATAACGATTCAAGCGCTCGCTTGATCTCGGGCCGTTGATTTGGATCCTACGGTTCACGTTGCGCGGCGCTCGGACGGTCGACGTTCACGCGATCGTGGGCCGTTGATTTAGAATCAACGGGTCAAATGGATCGGCGCGTTCGGATGGTCCGAAGCGTTCACGCGATCGTGAGCCGTTCGATCTTGATCCAACGACTCACAAATACCGCACTTGATGCGCGCCGCGGTGCGGTTAGTTGATCGAACCAAATCAAGTGGCTCGAGCCCGAGTGCGATCCGAACAGGAGCAGTGAAAACCGGTTAGGGTTTGAATTTGAATAACTGATTTTTGAGAATTATTTGGGGTATCAAACAAACTCCAAAATTTATGAAATTTTAAGCGGAGATTGCTTCTTGGGTGAGGAACCTTATATAAAATTTTCAGAGACTTTTATGCACTGCATTTTCTCTAAAAATTCCAGAAGGCTAATTTAGGAGTTTGACTAATGTTTGACTTGCCTCAAAAATTATCCAATAATTTCTGAAAATTATGAAATAATTCCGAGGTGTTAAACATCAACCCTAGACCCAAGAAAAATTATTTCCAAAGGTTGGGCACAAGATTTTCATGAAAGAGATTTGTGTTGGTGTCCAAATGGCAATTTGATTTTGATTTCACATAATTCATTTACAAAATTATGGGCCGAGTACAAAAATCAAGATCAGAGAAAAAGTTTTAATTTCTCCTCATTTTTATTACATTTGAAACACAAACCAATTTTGGGATGTTACATCATGGCAAGATGTAAAATAGTGAAAACAGATCATAAGGGATAATAAACAAGGCTCCATTTGATTATCATGCAATGCTTGATAAAAAGTACAAAAATCCAGATTCCCTTCAGAATGAGATGCATCTTTTAATTCATGTTGAGTTATGAAAAAATTAAGAGTATGGAATAACCAAGAATAACTCCCCTTGAACCAAAGGAACAAAAGCGAGAATCGATAAGTAAACGAGAAAAGGATCCTTTAGAGCATAGAAAGATATAGAAAACTATCGCTCAGATGATTCTTATCTACCCCATATGATTCTAGGACTATCGGTGATCTACACATACACTAAGGAGCAAACAACATCCTGTCTACCCAAGGGTGGCAGGCCCTCGCTAGAACCTATAAGAAGTGAGTAAGCTCTACTTAGAGAAGGAAGAGCGACTAATAAGCAGCATCCTAGAAGCACAAGACAAGAAGTAGCGATCAAAGCAATTTGGCAAGTGAACCACTCTAACCTATCTTTGGAAGGACTTGACCCAAAAATGAAACGAGAAAGGAGTAATAGTATATTATAATATAATATAATATAATATAATAGTAGCACAAAACTCCTCCTCACAATGATCAGTAAGGACAAACCACCCAAGCTCTCCCATGGAGGCAGGAAGGCGAGAGTCGGAGGCTTAGTGAAGATATCCGCAGCTGGTGCTCACTCTCCACAAACCGAGCGCAATGTCACCCTTCTCTACATGGTCTCGAAGAAAGTGATATCGATATCTATATGCTTGGTCCGAGAATGTTGCTTTGGGTTCTTGGCAATGCAAATCGCGAGACGTGTTATCACGAGAAGAGTGGAACGCGATCGATAGATAGCCCGAAATCCTGCAGGTCGAGACCATCAAAGCACTTGACTACGACAATGGGCTGCGACAGCGTGCTCGGCCTCTGCATTGGGTGTGCAACACGGATTGCTTCCTCGGCGACCGAGAGGCGAGAAGTGCCAATGAATTGGCAAGTGCCGAAGTGCTCTTCCTATCTATCCTCTGACCCGGCCAAAGTGCGCATCGGAGAAAGCTCTAAGAGATAGACAAGAAGAGGAAGAGTACGGATGCCATAGTCAATGGTAGCTCGAAGGTACCGAAAGATCGTTTCACCGCTTTGTCGTTGAGATCTGCGAGGAGAAGCTGAAATCGAGCACAAAGACACACGAGAAAAATGTATATCCGGTCTCGAGGTTTGTGAGGTACAAGAGAGAGCCAATCATGCTCTGAACTCCTTTTGGTCAGCGGGTTCGCCGTCTTCATCGGATCGAGAGCGGTTGTAGATGCCATTGGAGTTGATCTTGGCTTTCCATCATTCATGTCGAAGCAGCGAGGAGGTCTCGAGTGTATTTGCCTTGATGAAGAAAGGTACCCTACCGAGTCTGCTTTGATTTGGAAGCCAAGGAAGAAGCTCAACTCGCCCATCATGCTCATTTCAAACTCAGAGCTCATGACATCGGAAAAGCGGGAAGCGAGAACATGCGAGGAGCCGCCAAAGATAATGTCATCCACGTAGATCCGACGAGCGGAAGATCGGTGTCAAGGCGGCGGATGAACAAGGTTTTGTCAATTTTACCCATCTCAAAACCATGGCTCGTGAGATAGGACTTAAGCCTTTCATACCAAGCTCGGGAGCACTGCTTGAGTCCATACAAAGCTTTGGAAAGCTTGTAGACATGGTTAGGGTATTTGGGGTTCTCGAAACCGAGGAGGTGTCGACATAGACTTCTTCCTCAATAAAGCCATTTAGGAAAGCACTCTTGACATCCATCAGTAAAGCTTGAAACCCTTAGAAGGCTGCAAAGGCAAGCGAGTTCTAATGGCTTCAAGTCTAGCTACGAGGGCAAAGGTCTCTTGAAATCTAGACCCTCAACTTGAGAGTACCTGAGCTACCGGCCTAGCCTTGTTTGAATGACTAACCCATCTTCACTTTGCTTGTTCTTGAACACCCATTTGGTCCCAATGATATTGTGACCTTGAGGGGCTCAACAAGGACCGGACCTTGTTCCTTTCAAAGTTTTCCAATTCCTCGTGCATGGCGTTAGTCCATGACTCATCGAAGAGCATGACAAACATCTTTGGGCTCAAGCGAGGCAACAAAGCGAGAATGGAGCAGAATAGAGACATGCCGCTTTTTGAGCAGTGACTCGCCAAAGAGATCTCCAATTATCTGCTCTGAAGGATGGTCCTTTTGAATGTGTCTTGGAGGTCGGGGTGAGATGAAGAAGTGGCCTCTACCTCATTAGCGAGCGAGATAGGGACAGAGCCACTAGCTTGGAAGAAGCGAGAAGGTAAGGCGATCTCCTCGAGTGCGGTGGAAGAAGGCACCTCAAGAGGAAGAGAAGGAACTGGATCGGGTAAACTACCCTCATCTCCATCCTCCTCATCGTCCACAAAAATGGACTCAGACTGCTCTAAGGAACCTGAGATATCAGGCCTAGTCCCTGGACTGGCCTCATCGAAGGTCACCTCACAGGTTTCTAACAATTTACTAGACTCATGATTCCGGACTCTATAGGCACGAGAAGAAGTCGAGTAACGAGAAAAGATCCCATCACAAGATCGTGACTCGAACTTATCTAGGTTCCCAGGACTTGAGAATAAAACACTTGCAACCAAACACACGAAAATGCGAGGCTGGGTTTCGCCCATATCTCAACTCATAAGAAGTGCGATGCAAGAGTGCAGAAGAAAAACTACATTAGAAACATGACAAGCAGTAGCAATTGCCTCAGCCCAAAACTTCCTAGGTGTAGAGTACTCATCAAGCATCGTCCTGGCCATCTCGACCAAGGTACGGTTCTTCCTCTCCACAACGCCATTTTGTTGGGGGACGTATGGAGGCGAGGCGGTGCTCTACACTGTCTCACCATAAAAACTCTCAAAGTAGGAATTCTTGAACTCGGTGCCATTATCGGTCTGGTGCTCGTAATGCACTGGGAGCTCAACGAAAGCCTACTAAAAGACCACGAAAAGAGTAAGCGTCTCATCCTTGAGGCTAAGAAAAACACCCAAGAATACCTCGAGAAGTCATCGACCACGACAAGTGCGTACCACTTCCCTCCTCTTGTTGCACTCTAGTGGTCCCTCGTGCCCATATGGGCGATTGACACAGTGCATCTGTCATAGTCACTTCATGGCGGAGGATGTGAAGCGGCAACCATTTTGCCGTGCGGCAAGGAGCACAAACAAGATCCTTGACCATTTTGAGTTTGGCAAACCACGAATGAGATCGTGGCGCTAACTCGGGTCGGATGATCAAATCCTATATGACCAAGTCTCCTATGCGAGAAAGTCAAATCACGGATTGAAGCAATTAAACATCGGAGAGGATCACGGAAGATCGGAAAAATCAGACGAAAGATCCTCCCATATCGAAATCCATAAACTAGACTACAGAAGAATCAAGAATTTTACAATTGTTTTCTTAAAGCTCACCTCGAAACCGTCATCGGTGGTGAGGCGAAAGCGATTATCTGCGACTTACTTACTAAGGCAACATCTTTTAAAATAAAAGAATCATTAATGCTCACAGTACCTTTAGCGATGCGCGCCCAAATGAAGTATCTCGAAGGTGATCGTCTCATCACGAGCACGCAGGCTAGGAAGAAAACCAGCGAGAATCTCCGGTCATATGGCGTGAACAACCGAGTCTACAATCCGGACCTTTCCCTTCCCGGCCGGCGACCACGAGTCAAGCAGTAAAGTCTCGATCTTTGGGGTGAATCAGCGGTGATTTTGGCACCCAATCTTGAGTAACAGCGAAACAGATGAAGTAGTCAAGCAAGGACCGACCTCTATCTACCCTCGCTCTCTGTCACTCAACAAGTCAAAGATCTCGACTGTTCTTTGGATCCATTGCTATGGGAGAGCGAGTCGAAGTGCGATAACATCTTGATCTTGCCGCAGTAGTAGTATCTCGAAAGGAAAAGCGAGATCTACCCTCGGGGCGGCGGAGATTACAACCAAAGGGAGCATGAGGACGAAAATCGGAAAACTTCGGAAAAACCAAGTCCTCGATCTTGCCCAAAATCATCGGATGGCACAAACCTAGACCTTGTGTTGGTCTTAGGTGCACTCAAGATCTGGGGTGACCACGAATGTTCCTAAGAGACTCAACACGATCTCTTGCGCGATCTTGGCGCGCTGAAGCAATGATCAACTAAATGTCCATCTTTACGGCGAAGGTGCAATGATACTTTGCCTTACGAGGCGAAGGCTGCGGTGGAATCACCTTCTTCGTCGAAATCCTTTGAACAAAACCCTGACTTAAAATTGACTTTCTCGATCCTGGGCTTAGTTTTGATCACACACAGTGCTATGGTTTTGAGCACAACGGTGGATGCTTCCTCATATCCTCACGGATATCATATCCTAGACCACGATTAAATCTGCAAATTTTAGATTTGTCTAGAATGAGATTGAGCTTCTTCTTGCCTCCTACAAACCTCTCGAGAGTGTTCATAAGATCTTGACACTCCAGAAGAGAGAGGTGCAAGAAGAGCGAGGGAAGAAGGGACAGCGAAGGTAGCAGGCGAGAAGAAGAACCAACAACGAGAGGAAAGATTGGCTTGTGCACGCCACGGTAGACTCACGAAACGATCCTCTCGCTAGCAGATTGGTTCCACGTTACTAGGCGTCTCTACCAAACCCTTAGGCTTCTTCCCGGCACACATAATACAAGCAGATGATTGTGTCTCTAGAAGGTCCTTAGTTAGCTTCACATTTTTCATCAAAGCAATCAAATCACATTTTAGTTTATTACATTGCTTGCATGGTGAGCTAACAAGATCCTTAGAAGCATCTTGAGCCAATTTATTCTTGTGATCAATCATTTCTTGAAGCCGCTTAGATCTGATTCTAGTTCGTGATTAACTTAGGGACAGTTTAAACAAGAAACAATAGGCTCTAGTAGCGCGACTTGGAATTGACAATTTTGTGATCTGCCGTTTAGGTTCATCTTGAGATTATTACAATTTTCACAAGTTTAGAGCAGATCAAGCAACATGGTATAAAGACCTCTAAGCGAATTGTCCTTAACCTCACATGAGGTGCAAGCGATAGCCTCAATAGTAGTGGATGCAGGAGGTGCTACCTACTCATCTCTAATTCGACAAGAAGGCTAATGTTCTCTACCTTAATCATGTCAAGTTCGGAGGACACACTATCATGCAAGGTCCTTAGTTTTTCCATGTCATCAAGCAAAGCACGACAAGTGTCACAATCATCACGGGAGGGAGCGGATGTAAGTAAAGTAAGCTCCGTGATAGTCTAGCTACTTCCTTCTCCAACACAGAACACTTAGCCCTAGACTTAGCATGAAATCTACCTAGCTTAAGAAAAGCATCATTAAAGCTGGTCATAAGTGGGACTAACCTCGCCGAGTCGAGTACTGCCTCATTTGTCGCTCGATTCGCCCGAGGGCCATGAAGCACATGGGAGAAGTTGCCGTCGTCCTTGGGATCATGATCGTCCTTCCCATCATCGTCACTCCACCCTCCACCTCATTGGTGTCCGGTTAAATCGAGGCGGTGAGGACGCGATGGAAGCAACTTCTTAGCCTTCCCAAAGTTGCGAAACTTCTTCTTGCCTTGATCAGTCTTGAGGGCTTCGTGTTGCGGTTCTTGTCGATGTAGTCGTTCTTGCTTGGACCGCCATAGTCACCTTTGCCCTTCCCAAGCTTGGGGCGGTTTGCTCGGATGTGGTTGGGGCCACCACACTCGAAACAAATCACAGGACCTCCTCTTTTACCATCCCTCCTCCTCTTGTAAGCATGGGAAAACTTCCGAGCTAGGAGGGCTAGTCATTCATCCTCAAAATTTGCTCTAGCGATCATCGGTTATGTCACGAGAGCAGCTAGGAGAACCCACGTATCGACTCGAGAAGAAGATCCGAAGTGGGATCGGTGACTAAAGCCATCGATCGTGACTTGACCTTGAGAGACAATGTCAATCTCGTGAGTCTTGAGACGCGAGTAAAGCGCATCAAGAGTCGGTCGAGAGGTCCGTGCTATCTTTGATGGTAGTCACTTTCATCTCCCAAACACGAAGATCAAGTGCGAAAGCATCATCGGCGTTATCCGAGTCGGGGTATGTAAGACCGACCGCTCGGAGGTTGCTCAAGATCTTGTGAAAACGCGAAAAGCACTCGTCTAAAGATTCACCGGCAAGCATTTCAAATTTCTGTACTCACGCTTGAGGCGGTCTTGTCGAACCGTCTTAATCGAGTGGTGCCCTCATGGTATGCATCGAGGTCACCCGGATGTAAATGCGAGAAATCAAATGAGAAATACGATCAAACTCATACTTCGCTTAAACCACGAATGATTATGTTCCTTGCCTTAGCATTTGCCTCAACATCGACCATGTTTCCGGCATTGATGTTCTCATCGGCGAGAGCGACAAATCTAACCTTCACCTTTCTCGGATGGCATACCCACGAGCACGGATGTAAGTTTCCATTCGGCTCTTCGGAAGGGTAATCCGGACCATCAAAAGCGGAGGCTTGGTGGAATACTTGTCCAGTTGCCATGGCTCAAGCGGCCGGTTAAGATCTATCAAGAAGAGCTAACGGCTCGATACCAATTGAAGGACCGAAATGGCAACAGAGGGGGTGAATGGTGCCTTAAAATTAATACTCCCCTTCATTTGTATTTAAAACTAGCCTACAAAGATCTCGAAGATCTAAAGAAGGTAATTGAAGCAAGATCAAACAATCAAAAACAAGTTTGGTCGTTCTTCCGAAATCGGAAGTTAGAGGCGGTAGAGTGCGGAAGTTTAAACGCTATGTAGTTCATGATGTATAGTCTTGGAAGTTCCGCTTGCTATGTACCATTCGCGCACAAAATCGGAAGCTCAGATTATCGACCAAGAAACGAGCTCTCGAGTTTTGCCCAAAATCAAACTACTTAATCTTGAATGCTCTTCTCGAGGTCAAGTTTTACAGGACATCATCCTAAACACCATCTTGACCTTATGGAGAAGAAACGCAACCAAAGATTCAATAATCGAACCAAAAACGGATTTCTTAAAGAAGGGGCAAGAAAGACCAAAACCAATGATAAGCGAGATTCTCAGATTCTTAGAGCATGAAACTTTGAGGAAGTAATAGCAATACCAAAGCGATTCTAGATATGAAGTTTCATGCTATCTTATAAAACAAATCAAAAGATATGCCAAAACCCTAGATATTCAACATGAACAGAGAGAGAGAGAGTTGCAAAATCAAGTAATCGAAACCTCAGATTTCATTGAATTGAAACATGGATTACAGAGGTAACACAAAGAGGAATGATTACAATAGGTTTCAGTTCATCAACTCCACAACTCAAAAAGCAAAACACACCCTTTTGGTGGAGCTAACCTAATTTTCTCTCTCAAGGTCTAACCCTAACTCGTGGTTCTCCCTATTTATAGCCTTGGCTAATGGGCCTCAACCCATTAAGCCCGCTACACCGAACGGAACCGCCTCCACTTTTGCGCTTGCGAAAAGACCCTTCGCCTTGCGCACCTTTCCGAAGTCTCCGTACACCTTGTTGTGCACGACTGCAACCGCTTCAAGATTCACGCCGTTTCGACACATCCCGACCGTTCGACCTCAACGCCTCCTCGCCTAGTCCGGTCCACGTGTCTCGCCACGACTCCATCTTGATGCCTGCATTCAACACGCACAAAAACACATCACATAGCATTGCACAATATCATAGCATCAATATTTGTATAAGACTCAAACTCATACAAAATCAAAATCACAATTTAACCTTCTTCGCACGATTGGACACAATCGGAAGTTCGCACTTACCACGTGAAGTTCCGATTTCGAACTATCCGATTTCGCGAAATATCGGAAGTTCCGCGCTCAACAACTGCGGTACTTCCGATATCCTAACAACCGACTTTCGGATATTTAATTCGATTTGATATCTCGAGAGAACACTTAATGTCGATATTATCGGACACTCGCTACCCCTTGTGCGGAAGTTCGATTTCCTTCAATTAGAACACAAAACCGGATAAATCGGAAGTTCCTCTTTCCAACATCGGTAGTTCGATTAATGGAACTTCCGCTCCATACCTGGCGGTAGTTCCGATTTTCTGACCTGACCAAGCTTGACCCAAACCGAAAACCTCAATTCTCAATCTAATCAACACACTTGTCAAATACTCATCACTCAGAGTGGAGGACCTCTCACATGGTGTCTCATTGAATATTTAGGGTTTTTATGTATCTTTTGATTCGTCCTATGAAATAGCATGAAACTTGATATCTAGATTCGTTTTGATATTGCTAATGTATCCTCAAAGTTTCATGAACTAGGAATCAGAGAATCGTGTCTATTTCGGGTTTTGGTCTTTCTTGCCCCTTCTTCAAGAAATCCATTTTTGACTTGATTATTGAATCTTTGTTTGCGATTCTTCTTCATAAGGTCAAGATGGTGTTTAGGATGATGTCCTGTGAAACTTGACCTGAGAAGAGCATTCAAGATTTAGTCTTTTGGATTTTTGGGAAAAACCGAAGATCTTTGTTCTTGGTCGGGACAATCGAACTTCCGATTGTCCACGGCGCGAACTATCAGCAGCGGAACTTCCGCACAGATCCGGAACTACGGAGTGCGGAACTACCACGGGTAGAATCGAACCTTCAATTTACGACGAGCGATCGAAGTTTGTTTTCATTCTCGATTTTGCTTCACTCTTCTTAAGAGATCCGAGGGCTTTGTAGATTTGTTTTAAATGATAAAGGGAGTTATTAATTTTATTGCACCATTCACCCCCTCTGTTGCCATTTCGGTCCTTCAATTGGTATCGAGCAGTTAGCTCTTCTTGATAGATCTTAACGGTCGGTTGAGCCATGGCAGCGGACAAGTATTCCACCAAGCCTCCAGTCTTTGATGGCATGGATTACCCTTACGGAAGAGCCGAATGAAACATACATCCAAGCTCGTGGGTATGCCATCCGGAGAAAGGTGAAGGTGAGATTTGCGTTCTGCCGATGAAAACATCAATGGGAAACATGCCCGATGTTGAGGCAAATGCTAAGGCTAGGAACATCATCATTCGAGGTTTGAGTAGAAGTGAGTTTGATCGCATTTTCATTTGACTTACGCTACGACATCCAGGTGACCCTCGATGCATACCATGAGGCACCACCAGTTAAGATGGTTCGACAAGACCGGTTCAAGCGTGAATCTGATGAAATTTGAGATGCTTGCCGGTGAATCTCTTGACGAGTGCTTTTGGCGTTTTCACAAGATTTTGAGCAACCTCCGAGCGGTCGGTCTTACATACCCCGACTCGGATAACGCTCGACGGATGCTTTCGCACTTGATCTTCGTGTTTGGGAGATGAAAGTGACTACCATCAAAGATAGCACGGACCTCTCGACCACGACTCTTGATCGCGCTACTACGCGTCTCAAGACTCACGAGATTGACATTGTCTCTCGAAGGTCGAAGTCACAGTCGATGGCTTTAGTCACTGATCCCACCTCTGGATCTTCTTCTGAGTCGATACGCGGGTTCTCCCTAGCTGCTCTCTGTGACATAACTGATGATCAGTTAGAGCAGCTTGAGGATGAGCGACTAGCCCTCCTAGCTCGGAAGTTTTCCCATGCTTACAAGAGGAGGAGGGATGGAAAAGAGGAGGTCTGTGATTTGTTTCGAGTGTGGTGGCCCCAACCACATCCGAGCAACCGTCCCAAGCTTGGGAAGGGCAAAGGTGACTATGGCGGTCCGAGCAAGAACGACTACATCGACAAGAACCGCAACACGAAGCCCTCAGCACCTGACCAAGGCAAGAAGAAGTTCCGCAACTTTGGGAAGGCAAAGAAGCTGTTCCATCGTGTCCTCACCGCCCTCGACGAACTGGACACCAGCGAGGTGGAGGGGTGGAGTGACGATGATGGGAAGGACGATCATGATCCCAAGGACGACGGCAACTTCTCTAGCATGTGCTTCATGGCCCTCGGGGGCGAACTGAGCGACAGCGAGCTGTACTCCGACTCCGATGAGGTTAGTCCCACTTATGACCAGCTTAATGATGCTTTTCTTAAGCTAGGTAGATTTCATGCTAAGTCTAGGACTAAGTGTGCTGAGTTGGAGAAGGAAGTAGCTAGACTATCACGGGAGCTTTCTTTACTTACATCTGCTCCCTCCCGTGATGATTGTGACACATGTTGTGCTTTGCTTGATGACATGGAAAAACTAAGGACCTTGCATGATAGTGTGTCCTCTGAACTTGACATGATTAAAGTAGAGAACATTAGCCTTCTTGCTGAATTAGAGATGAGTAGAGTAGCACCTCCTTCATCTACTCTTTGTTGAGGCTCTCGCTTGCACCTCATGTGAGGTTAAGGACAATTCGTTTAGAGGCCTTTATACCATGTTGCTCGATCTGCTCGAGACTTGTGAAAATTGTAATAAACTCAAGATGAACCTAAAGCAGGCGGATCACAAACTTGTCAATTTCAAGTCTGCGCTACTAGAGCCTATTGTTTCTTGCTTAAAGCGTCCTAAGTTAACATTGAACTAGAATCAGATCAAGCGGTTCAAGAAATGATTGATCACAATAACAAAGCGGCTCAAGATGCTTCTAAGGACCTTGTTAGCTCACCATGCAATCAATGTAATAAACTAAAATGTGATTTGGTTGCCTTGGATGAAAAATGTGTGAAGCTAACTAAGGACTTTCTAGAAACACAATCTTACGCTTGTATTGTGTGTCTTTGGGAAGAAGTCTAAGGGTTTGGTAGAGACGCCTAGCAACGTGAACCAATCTGCTAGCAATAGGATCTGCCCTCAAAAGTCGGTGTGCATGCACAAGCCAATCTTTCCTATCTTTGTTGGTTCTTCTTCCTCTACTTCCTTATCTTCTGCATTGTTCCTTCTTCCTCTCGCTCTTCTTGCACCTCTCTTTTTGAGTGTCGGTATCTTATGAACACTCTTGAGAAATTTGTAGGAGGCAAGAAGAAGCTAAATCTCATTCTAGACAAATCCAAGATTTGTAAATTTAATCAAGGTCTAGGATATGATTTTCATGAGGATATGAGGAAGCATCCACCGCCGTGCTCGTAACCATAGCACTGGTGTGATCAAAACTAAGCCGGGGCGAGAAAGTCGATTTTAAGTCGTGGGTTTTGTTCAAAGGATTTCGACGAGAAGGTGATTCAACCTACGACTTCGCCCCTCGTATAGGCGAAGTATCATTGCACCTTACATCGGAAGGATGGACATTTAGTTGATCATTGCTTCAGCGCGCCAAGATCGCGCATAGAGATCGTCTTGAGTCCGTTAGGTACATTCATGGTCACCCGCACTATGAGTGCACCTAAGACCAACACGAGGTCTAGCTTTGATACAACTCATGCTTTTAGGCAAGATCGAGGACTTGGCTTTTCCGAAGTTTTCGATTTTCGTCCTCATGCTCCCTTTGATCGTGACTTCCGTCGCTTTGAGGGTAGATCTCGGTTTCCCTTTCGAGATGGCTACCCGCGGCGTGATCGACATGTTGCGCAGTTTGACTCGCTCTTCCATAGCAATCGGATTCAAAGAATAGCCTTCAACTCGCACGCAGACCTTCCGACTTGTTGAGTGACGAGAGCGTAGGGTAGATAGAGGTCGATCTTGCTTGACTACTTCATCCATTCGACGTGTTACTCAAGATTGGGTGCCCAAATCATCGTTGATTCACCCCAAGATCGAGACTTTACTCTGCTTGACTCTGTGGTCGCCATTTGGGAAGACAAAGGTTTGGATTGTAGACTCGGTGTTCTCGCCATATGACCGAGATTCTCGTTGGTTTTCTTCCCTTGCCCGTGCTCGAGGTGATGAGACGATCACCTTCGGAGATGCTTCTTTTGGGCGCGTCATCGCTAAAGGTACAGTGAGCATTAATGATTCGTTTATTTTAAAAGATGTTGCCTTAGTAAGTAAGCTGCGCATATAATCGCCGCCTCTCACCACCGATGACGGTTTCGAGGTGAGCTTTAAGAAAAACAATTGCAAAATTCTTGATTCTTCGGGTAGTCTAGTTTGTGGGATTTCTCGATATGGGAGGATCTTTCGTGCTGATTTTTCTGAGTCTTCTGGTGATCCTCTCCGGTGTTTAATTGCTTCTGAATCCCGTGATTTGACTTTCTGGCATAGGAGACTAGGTCATATAGGCTTTGATCATTTGACACGAGTCAGCGGCCACGATCTCATTCGTGGTTTGCCAAAACTCAAGATGGTCAAGGATCTAGTTTGCTCTCCATGCCGCACGGCAAGATGGTTCTTCGCTTCTCACTCTCGATCCAAGTGACAATGATCGATGCACGGGACAATCGCTCCATATGGATACCGTTGGTCCAGCTCGAGTGCAGTCAGCAGGAGGGAAGTGGTATATTCTTGTTGTGGTTGATGACTTCTCGAGGTACTCTTGGGTGTTTTTCTTAGCCTCGAAGGATGAGACGTTTACTCTTTTTCGTGGTCTTTTTAGTAGGCTTTCTGTTGAGCTCCCGGTGCATTACGAGCAATTCGCGACCGATAATGGCACCGAGTTCAAGAATTCCTACTTTGAGAGTTTTGTGGTGAGGCAGTGTAGAGCACCGTTCTCGTCTCCATCGCCCCCAACAAAATGGCGTTGTGGAGAGGAAGAACCGTACCTTGGTCGAGATGGCGGGACGATGCTTGATGAGTACTCTACACCTAGGAAGTTTTGGTGAGGCAATTGCTCGCTTGTCATGTTTCTATGAGTCTTTCTTGGGCACTCTTGCATCGCACTTCTTATGAGTTGAGATATGGCGAAAACCCAGTCTCGCATTTTCATGTGTTTGGTTGCAAGTGTTTTATTTCAAGTCCGGGAACCTAGATAAGTTCGAGTCACGATCTTGTGATGGGATCTTTCCAGGTTACTCGACTTCTTCTCGTGCCTATAGAGTGCAGGCTCGCGAGTCTAGCAAAATGGTAGAAACTCAGTGAGGTGACCTTCGATGAGGCGGTCGGGACTAGGCACGATATCTCGAGTTCTCTAGAGCGCCTGAGTCCATCTTTGTGGACGATGAGGAAGATGGAGATGAGGTTGTCTACCCGATCAGGATCTTCCTCCTCTTGAGGTGCCTTCTTCCACCGCACCTCGAGGAGATCAACCCTTACCTTCGCTTCTTCAAGCTAGTGGCTCTGCTCCTATCTCATCGCTAATGAGGTAGAGGCCACTTCTTCATCTCACCTGGACCTCCAAGACACATCCAAAGGACCACCCTTGAGAGCGGATCATTGGAGACCTCTTTGAGCGTGTCACACGCTCCAAAGTCGGTTTGTCTCTCTTCTGTCTCCATTCTCGCCGTCGCCTCATTTGAGCCCAAAGATATTTGTCATGCTCTATCGACGAGTCTTGGACAAACGCCATGCATGAGGAGTTGGAAAACTTTGAAAGAAACAAGGTCTGGTCCTTGTTGAGCCCCTCAAGGTCACAATATCATTGGGACCAAATGGGTGTTCAAGAACAAGCAAAGTGAAGATGGGTTAGTTATTGAAACAAGGCTAGGTGGTAGCTCGTGGGTACTCTCAAGTTGAGGGTCTAGATTTGAAGAGACCTTTGCCCCTGTAGCTAGACTTGAAGCCATTAGAATCACGCTTGCTTTGCGACTTCTAAGGGTTTCAAGCTTTACCATATGGATGTCAAGAGTGCCTTCCTCAATGGCCTTATTGAGGAAGAAGTTTATGTTAGATGACCTCCGGTTTGAGAACCCCAAATACCCTAACCATGTCTCTGAGCTTTCCAAAGCTTTGTATGGACTCAAGCGAGCTCCCTGAGCTTGGTATGAGAGGCTTAAGTCCTATCTCACGAGCCATGGTTTTGAGATGGGTAAAATTGACAAGACCTTGTTCATCGCCGTCTTGGCACCGATCTTTTGCTCGCCCGGATCTATGTGGGCGACATCATCTTTGGCGGCTCCTCACATACTCTCGTGTCTCGGTTTTACGATGTTATGAGCTCGAATTTGAGATGAGCATGATGGGCGAGTTGAGCTTCTTCCTTGGCTTCCAAATCAAGCAGACTCTGGAGGGTACTTTTCTTCATCAAGGCAAATACACTCGAGACCTCAAGCGCTTCGACATGAATGATGGAAAGCCAATATCAACTCCGATGGCATCTACAAATGCTCGGATCCGGATGAAGACGGCGAACACATTGACCAAAAGGAGTTCAGAGCATGATTGGCTCTCTCTTGTACCTCATGACCTCGAGACCGGACATACATTTCTCTGTGTGTCTTTGTGCTCGGTTTGAGCTTCTCCTCGCGATCTCACCGTCAAAGCGGTGAAGCGCATCTTTCGGTACCTTCGAGCTACCATTGACTATGGTATCTGGTACTCTTCCTCTTCTTGTCTATCTCTTAGAGCCTTCTCCGATGCAGATTTCGCTGGCTGTAGGATAGATAGGAAGAGCACTTCTGGCACTTGCCAATTCATTGGCACTTCTCTTGTCTCCTGGTCGTCAAGGAAGCAATCCGGTGTTGCACAGTCCACTGCAGAGGCCGAGTACGTTGCTGCAGCCAGTTGCTGTAGCCAAGTGCTTTGGATGGTCTCGACCCTGCAGGATTTTGGGTTATCTATCGACTGTGTTCCACTCTTTTGTGATAACACGTCTGCGATTTGCATTGCCAAGAACCCAGTGCAACATTCACGGACCAAGCATATTGATATCAGATATCACTTTCTTCGAGACCATGTAGAGAAGGGTGACATTGTGCTCCAGTTTGTGGAGAGTGAGCACCAGTTGGCTGATATCTTCAC
This sequence comes from Hsuehochloa calcarea, assembly GCA_036346395.1. Lineage (NCBI taxonomy): Eukaryota > Viridiplantae > Streptophyta > Magnoliopsida > Poales > Poaceae > Hsuehochloa > Hsuehochloa calcarea. The sequence goes on along the minus strand of CM070597.1, from coordinate 60,861,234 downwards.
TAAGCCTTTGGATAGCTCTAGGTTTTCAGCTCTGCGGGGAGAGCTTGGGGTGGTTTGTCCTTACGGACTGTTGTGAGGGGGAGCTATGTGCTACTACTGTATTATATTATATTTATACTATTACTCCTTTCTGGTTGCATTTCTTTTAATATTTTGGGTCGAAGTCCTTCCAGCATAGGTTAGAGTGGTTCTCTTGCCAAATTGCTTTGACTGCAATTTCTTATCTTGTGCTTCTAGGATGCTGCTTATTAGCTGTCTCTTCCTTCTCTAAGTAGAGCTTACTAGGTTCTCTCACCCTTTTTGTTCTTAGTGTATGTGTTGATCGGTGATAGTCCTAGAATCATATGGGGTAGATAAGTTATTGAGCGATAGTTTTCTATAATTTTCTATGCTCATAACTCATTCTCGCTTTTGTTCTTTTGGTGGGGAGTTCATCTGGTTATTCCATTAAAATTATGTCATAACTCAACCTGTAATTAAAAGATGCATATCATTCTGAAGGGAATCTGGATTTTCGTGCATTTCATCATGCATTGCATTATAATCAAATGGAGCCTTGTTTATTATCCCTTATGATCTGTTTTCACTGTTTTACATCTTGCCATGATTTATGCTAAACTGCTAGATCTATCATGACTTTTTATGTGTAGCTTAGTCTTTGTCATGCTAAGGTGATTAAAAATGCTAAAACTAAAATCTTGTCATGATAGCTCTTGAGACTAGTCTGGTTGAAGCTATCCTTTTATGATATTCGCCATGTCAAGTAGGCTGAGTTGAGTCTTGTATCTCCTTTGAACGTTTGAGTAAGCTATGTCAGTTTGTTAAGAAACTTGTCTTATCTTTAAATCGCTGGTCTAAAAACTTCAAAAGCAAAAATGATCTCTTTTGTGCGAAAAAACTGATCTCACCAAATCTTTCTCATGAGACTGCTTGCCATTGCACTAGGCATGAACTCAGGGGGAGCCTTGGATGACCTAAGATCACCTCCTTAAGTCTGTTGCTTGGAGTGGTCGCATAAGGCTTGGGATCTAGCACATGGTTACAATTTGAAAAATGGTTGAAGCTCAGGAGGCAGTTGTGGATGGCACCTAGTCCAGAGCTTGCTTTACTGAGATAAAACCATAAAAAGCCTTCAGAAAAAGAAAAATGTGCTAAAATTGCTTATCATTAAAAAGACCAAGTTCTGGTTAAAATGAGTCTTTCTTCAACTAGTAGCTCTCTAAACTGTTCGATATGAGTCTTCTTGGTTCAACTTAGATTATTTGACATGGCTTGTATCATCCTCGGATATCTTTAGCTAGACTGCAATCTTGGTTTAATTGACTTGCTAAAGAATTGGATCATTAATCAGATTATGGACTTTTTGTCTTAGCTTTTCTATACATCAATTGTCATGATCTTGATAGCATTCTTCTGTGTTATGGCTTGGTGTAATACTCTAATAGTCATTTTGGATAATCTACATGGCTCCTAATGCTTAAAATGAACATCATATAGTCATTTCCTCCCTTTTCTTCATATTGATGATTTTATTGACAAAGGGGGAGAATTTTGGAAAGAAAAAGTCTTCTGGAGAAAAGCCTTGAGTTTTGTGCGAAAATTACTCTTTCATCTCATCTCAAGTCTTTTTCTTTTGTCAACATGGTCTTGAGCTTAACTACTCTTGTTTAGACCTTGGTTGACTTTAAACTCAAACTCATCTTATGCTTTTTCGGTGATTGTCAATATACTCATCAAGGGGGAGATTGAGAGACCATGTGAGAGGTCCTCCACTCTGAGTGATGAGTATTTGACAGCGTGTATGAATAGGTTGAGAGTTGAGTGTTTCGGTTTGGACTGTTTCTGTGCGGAATCAGGATAATCGGAACTACCGCTGTGTATGGAGCGGAAGTTCCGATACTCGGAACTACCGGCGTTGGAAATAGGAACTTCCGATTTACCTGGGTTTTGAGTTCGGCTGAAGGAAATCGGAACTTCCGCACAAGGGGTAGCGGAGTGTCCGATAATACTGACATTGAGTGTTCCTCTGAGATGGTAATCGGTTTTGAAAATCTGGAAAGGCGGATGTTCCGAAGATCGGAAGTTCCGCAGTGTTAAGCGCGGAACTTCCGATAATCCTGACAAGTGCGGACGTTCCGGAAATCGGAACTTCCGCTGTGGTAAGTGCGGAACTTCCGATTGTGACCAGAACTGTGCAGAGAAGGATAAATTGTGATTTTGATTTTGTATGAGTTTGAGTCTTATACAAATGTTGATGCTATGATATTGTGCAATGCTATGTGATGTGTTTTTGCTTGTGATGACTGCAGGGCATCGAGATGGAGTCGTGGAGAGACACGTGGACCGGACTAGGCGCAGGAGGCGTTGAGGTCAGAACGGTCGGGATGTGTCGAAGACGGCGTGAATCTTGAAGCGGTTGCGAGTCGTGCACAAGAAGGAAGACGGAGGCTTCCAGAAGGTGCGCAAGGGGCGAAACGGTCTTTTCGCAAAGCGGCACAAGTGGAGGCGGTTCCGTTCGGGTGTAGCGGGCTTAATGGGTTGGAGGCCCATTAGCCAAGGGCTATAAATAGAGGTGAACTCCTGGTGCTAGGGTTAGAACTTTTGAGACAAAATTAGGGTTTACCTTTGGAGAGGTTGTTTTGTCTTTTGAGAGTTTGTTGAGTTGGAGAGTATGAACTGAAAATCCTTGTAATCATTCCTCTGTGTTTCCTCTGTAATCTCTTGGCTTCTATCAATGAAACTCTGAGTTTTTGATTACTTGTCTATGCCTCTCTTTATTCCCTTCCTGTTGAATATTTAGGGTTTTTATGTATCTTTTGATTCGTCCTATGAAATAGCATGAAACTTGATATCTAGATTCGTTTTGATATTGCTAATGTATCCTCAAAGTTTCATGAACTAGGAATCAGAGAATCGTGTCTATTTCGAGTTTTGGTCTTTCTTGCCCCTTCTTCAAGAAATCCGTTTTTAACTTGATTATTGAATCTTTGTTTGCGATTCTTCTTCATAAGGTCAAGATGGTGTTTAGGATGATGTCCTGTGAAACTTGACCTGAGAAGAGCATTCAAGATTTAGTCTTTTGGATTTTTGGGAAAAACCCGAGCGATTGTTCTTGGTCGGGACAATCGGAACTTCCGATTGTCCACGGCGGAACTACCGCAGGCGGAACTTCCGCACAGATCCCGGAACTACCGGAGTGCGGAACTACCGCCGGGTAGAATCGGACCTTCCGATTTCTGACAGAACAGTCTGAAGTTTGTTTTCATTCTCTGATTTTGCTTCACTCTTCTTAAGAGATCCAGAGGGCTTTGTAGATTTGTTTTAAATACAGTAAAGGGGAGTTATTAATTTTTATTGCACCATTCACCCCCCCTCTGTTGCCATTTCGGTCCTTCATATGTGTAGCTGCGCTGATCAAACTATCCAGGGAGTTTTTGGCCGTATTGGCTATTTTTCGCCGTGTATGTGCAAATATAGCCATCGTCGTTCATTATTTTTTTTGCAAAAATGGCGTTGTGCCGCATGTTGACCATGTAGACGAGCTCCTGGGGCCGACACGCGGAGAAACCGCCCGGCGGCCATGCGGTGGAGGAGAAACCACATGGCGGTCGTGCGGTGGAGAGGATGCCCCACGGTGGCCGTGTGGTGGAGAGGATGCCGCACAGTAGTCGTGCGGTCGAGGAGGTTGCCGCACGGACCCGAGCGGTTGCCACCTTTTCTCTCTCCTCCAGAATAGTGTTGTTAGTAGGTATTTTTAGATATAGCACATGTCCTCAAAAAAATTATGCAATTTTTTGTGGAGCTTCTTAACACAGTGTACTTGCTTGTGTAATTTTTCCATAATTTTATTCATTCTGAATTTTTCTCAAAATTTTATTTAATTACACTATTTGTAGTAATTTCTAAATATAGAAAATGAACTCCAAAAATGATGAATTTTGTTTTGAAAGCTCCTTACATAGTGGACTTGATTGTGGTAACTAATTAATTATAAGTCATTATGTGCCATCAAATTTATTACCACTACTTAACTAATTGACACATGGAAACAGCGAACAAGGAGTGTTGAGATTTCCAATGGAGTTGCAATGTAACTTTTCATAAGTAAAATTGATGATATTTCAAGCGTTACAAACATTACATGATACACGTTTGGATTTATTGCAACCAGAATGAAGGAGGAGGGGGTATTATCACATATACCCTTATCAAATAGAACACTCTTTGTTAATTTTTCAGTTTAATATTGATGATATTCTTTAATACTATATTATACCACATGATAGATAAGCTTGTACATGAACCAACTGAGTGAAATGTGCGGCATGCCGATCATATAACAATGTACTGTAGCCTCCTACTCGTTTGTGTTTCGAAGGCTATGGTATGTTGTTATATGATCTATGTGCCATATATTTCTATCAGTTGATTCATATCGTCTTGAAATTTTCTGAAATCCCAGGATCATAGTGAGGGGGAGTTCTTGAATTGCATTCTTATCATCTTATTGACTCTTCTGAACTTGAATTGCATTTATTACTCCTCACAATGATCAAAGGTCAATTGAACAATTGTTCTTTCACTTGGACCTTAAGTGAGATTTATAACTTTTTCTGGAAATCGAAGTTTTTATGCTTTCTTTTGCCTTATCTCACTTGCCTATGCTATTCTGATGCCAGCTTGGTCATTTCCATTGCTTTCTCTTTCTTATGGACCAAGTTGTGCCTTTGTGCGAAAACGAAAGTTTTTTACTTTTCAAACCTTCAAATTATATTTTTTGGATTATTGCCAATGTGTTCATCAAGGGGGAGATTGTGGATATCATGGGGATATGCTCCAGATCTTAGGATGATGTGACAATTGGCAATGGCGTTAACGGTTTGTCGTTTCACGGGTTTTCGACAAAGTTTCAAAGATTCGCTCGACTTTACGGGCGAGGCGGTCCGACCGGCCATAGCACGGCGGTCCGACCGGTCCCAAATCGGTCGGACCGGCCATGTGCGCCGGTCGGACCGGCCGTGACCAAAAGTGGTCAAAACAGGCTGGGCCAAAACTAGAGGGTGTAGGCAAGTGAGGGGATCCCAATGCACTTGGTCTCATAATTTTTGGAGTCTCCAGTAAAAAGTTCTATTGGTTTAAAGTTTCCAGTAGGTTTCGGATTTTGAGGAGCCAAAATTTGGCTAAGTCCCTTTGGCCGGTCTGACCGGCTTGTAGCTGGCGGTCAGACCGGCAGGGTGAACGGTCAGACCGGCTCTGAGGGGCGATCTGATCGGTTGTCATTTGAATGTCGTCCTTCGTGGCGACGTTGTTCATTGGTTAGGTCAAAGTCATGAGTTTCAGTGCATATGTGTTGCATGATGCATGTTTTGACTAACGTGGGTCAAGTTGTGAAGAACTTGTTCCCGGATTCGATTTGCTTGTCTATTGTTGTGCAGGTTGCTTGGTGGTCAACGACGGTCAACGGCCAGGATGATTGGGACGAGGCTTGGAGAGCTGAGGTCCAGAACGATCGACGATGCCGGGTGAGGTCAATGAAATCAAGTATGGTACAGAATGGACAAGGATGACCGAACGGACAGTTTGGTGCGACTGGTTTGATCAAGCGGCGCGGGAGTCGGTGCAAGTGCCATGGTGGTTTCGGTGGGAGCCGGATGGGAGAGACTTGCCGACATGAAGAGAGCCGTTGATCAACCTACACGTGGCGGAGCATGCGAAGTGCTTCGCGCAGATGGACTCGGTCTTCGGAGAAGGACCGAGAAGGGGTATTTTGGTAATCTTACCAAATACCACCCAGGTGACCTTTTGCCTACCCGCGGCGCAAGACGACGCAAAGAGAAGCGGTTTAGGTCAAGAGGTATTGAAGACGGTGCTTTAAATTGCGTGCGTGTGTGACCCGTTTGTGTTGGGCCTTAACGGGAGCCCATTTGAGTTAATCTTCTAGAAGGTCTAAGTCTCCACTATAAATAGAGGAGGGAGGTGGCTGCACCCCTTCAACCCTTTTTATTATTGAAACCCTAGTTTGGCTTAGGGAGAGGATTAGTGGAGGTTAGGGTTCTAGAGAGTTTTGATTTGATTTCGTGCTCTTGGATTGAGCTTTGTCCTCCATTGATGGAGTGGCTGTAAACCCAAACCCTATCAAATAAATCCAAAGAAAGCTTTGATCAAAGATGTGTCTCTTTGCCTTTCTTCTCTCTATTTGGTGATTTTGAGTCTTTCTTTGATTTGCATGTTTTTGATTGATTTCTTTACATGATCTAGCTTGCTGTGACATGTGGAAACACATCTAAGATCATCTTGATCATCAATCACCCACGAGCAAGTTTTTGGATCTAGTTTTCTTTTGACTCGATTTTGAACCATCCATCTCTCAAACTGAAAAAGGTCGTAACTTTTCCATGGATCTCCATGATCTTCGATTGGAATAGGTTCCTGACATCCTAGAGAAGGTGTGTTTCAAGTTTCATGAAGTTTGGAGTTGTAGATCAAAAGTTAGACCTATTTGCAACTTCGTTTTTCGGGCTGATTTCACTGTTCATCAGGTTGGAGGTCAGACCGCCCCTACACAGAGGTCAGACCGCCCATGGACCGGTCAGACCGCCCTTGAGTAGAGGTCAGACCGCCCTACACTTAGGAAATTAAGTTTCGGTTGATTTTGGTTGTTTTGCTTCGGGGTTTTGATTGGATTCAATCCTAGTCTTCCGCTGTACTGGTACATCGATCTTCATAGCTTCTATAGCTATTGGAGTGAAATTTGTGTTGAATCTAATCTCGGTTGAAAAAGTGAGCGTGCTCCTATTCACCCCCCTCTAGTCACCTTTTCGGTCCAACAAGTGGTATCAGAGCCCGGTTAGTTCAATCTTGATCTTAACCGGTCACTGAACTTGGCGATGGATAAGTACTCCACCAAGCCGCATATCTTCGATGGGCACGACTATGCCTATTGGAAGAATCGCATGCGAGTCTTCCTTGAGAGCGAAGGACAAGCTATATGGGAGGTTGTTCGAGCCCCGCTCGTTCTTCCTGAAGTTATTTACGCGGCTTCAATGACCCTCTTGGCTAACAACAATAAGGCAAAGAACCTCTTGTATGGTGGGCTTGGTAGGCAGGAGTATGATCGAATTTGCAATCTTGAGATGCAAGACGAGATTTGGAACACCCTCGAAACCTACCATGAGGGTTCGTCCTAAATCAAGAAAGTACGCCAGACAGTCTATAAGCGTGAATATAACAAATTCGAGATGCGTCCTGGAGAGAGCATCGATGACATTTTCAGTCGCTTTAACAAAGTGATTAATCAGATGAAGGCTGTTGGAATTGAATATTCTCAGTCTGAAAATGCCACCCACCTCTTGGCTGCAATCAACACCAAAGAGTGGGAGATAAAGGCTACCGCCATTGAGGAGAACGTCAACCTCTCTGATCTGACTTTGGAGCTGCTCTATAGCAAGCTCAAGACTCATGAGATCAAGAGGATTGATCATCCCAAGAAGGAAAACATGGCCTTGGTAGCAGACCCGCTCAAGAGAGCTTCTGATGGGTCTTCTGAGTCTTCTTGTGGATTTTCTCTTGCTGGTTTATCTGCAATCCATGAAGAGGAGTTTGAGAGTCTTCCTGAGGCCGAGTTAGCCCTCATAGTCAGAAAAGCCACACGGGCCTATAACAATATGAGAAACAAAAAGAGAGGAGGTCCCGTGTGATACGGCCATATCTACAACCAAAGCATTGCAAAAGGTAAAACAAAATGTTGTGAAGGCCGATAGGGTGGATGGGGATGCTGGCCAACGAGACAGAACATTCTCTCGGGATAAAACCCTAAGCGTGCGTGCATCCAAGAAAGACATGTGGTGGTATGGCAGCAAGGGTTGCATTAGGCGTCGAGAAGAAGCATCAAGTGCATGGAACAAGTTAGTGCAAGAAGCTAAGAGAAGGAAAGCCTACAACACAAGGGAAACCAAGAGGAGATTTGGCCATGCATGGAGACGCCAGAACATGGCATGTGGGTTGGTTCGGTTTGGATCCAATTGAATATCAATTGGTGATTAATATTTTTATTCCAAAAGTAGAATAGTTTAAATTAGAATTAAAGAAAGTTTTTTGGTTCGGATTATCGTTCACGTGAGCGAGAATCGACTCGGATCTTGTTCACGTGAATAAGAATCCTAAGACGGTTATCTTGAGCCTTGAGTCTTGTTCATCCGAATTGTAGTGCTTGCGTGGGAGGCTATATAAACCCCATGGCGCACCATATGGGAGGAGAAGTTATGATTTAGATAATAAAAATCGAAAAGCCGTTTGGCGCATATCGTGTGTTCTTGAGTCGTGATATGAGTTGGAGAGATTGAGGAGAAAGATTGAGAACAAGATCAAGATATTTATATCTTGTTTGAGTACTATTCACCTAACGCTACTACTTGCAATTCAATCTATTAGATTGGTTTGTGAGTATATTGATTTTCTTACAATTCAATTCACCGAATTGGTTTGTGAGATTGCTACTAATCTTCGAGTGTACCGTGAAAGATTGGGCCAACAATCGATTCATCTAATCAACTAGGTGGATCCGTATCGTGGTATCGAGCTTGATTGTTCACGGTGCTTTGTTGTTACGAAGATCAAGTATCGACATGGCCGATCTGAAGGACATGAAGTTGGTCATGCAATTGGCTACACTATAGATCAATGTGAGGAGGATCCACTCCACGATCCGAGCTACATATTCTTCAATCGGTGTCGAGTGGGAAACAGATTGTGCTATGATGATCGACACGGGAAGCTTGACAAACGCCGCAAGCCAAACACTTGTGGATGATTGGGGTTGATCACAAAGCCACATCCGAGCCATATCTATTGCTTTGGAGGTTCAAGTACATTCCGATCACAAAACAAGTGGAGGTAAAATTTTCTTTGGATGGGTATACTGATGTTGTTACTTGTGACGTGATTCCTATGCATATGAGAGCATGTTCGTTGGTGATTGGTGCATATTGGTTGAAAGAACAAAGACATACATCGAGTTGCATCACGCCCTGTCATGCGGTACTCCTTTCCATGGAGAGGAACACGAAAGGACATTACATCTTGGTCCTCGTCAAGGTACTTTGAAGATAGACAGCGACGAGACAAGGCCCAAGGAGACATTAAAGAGCAGCAGCAAAGGCTAAAGGCCAAGAAACGTGAAGAAGAACGGTTGGCCGAGGAAGAACATAAGAAATTAGAATTGGCGACCCTTCTTTCTACCCAAAAACAGCAAGAGGTGTCGTTCCATGATGACAAAACTACTAGTGAGGCACCACAAGATGGTCTTTGTATGCTGACCAAGACGGTTCGAGTTGACAACACTTCCATTCTCACAACGGGGCAGCGAACCAACGTTTTCAAATCTGAGTGCAAAATCAATGGCAAAATTTACAAGCTTATTGTTGATGGTGGAAGTTACAACAATATCATTAGCAACGATTTGGTGCAAGCTTTGGGGTTGACAACCTGGCGACATCCAGAACCGTATTATGCACAATGGTTACATAATGTCAGATGGCGAAAATTACTCATCGTGTCAAAGTTTGTTTTTCAGTAGGAGACTATCACGACAAAGTGGAGTGTGACGTCGTGCCTATGCATGCATGTCACTTGTTGTTGGGGCGTCCGTGGCAGTATGATCGCAATGCTACCCACCACGGGAGGTCCAACAAGTACTCTTTGGTGCATCAGGGAAGATCATATACCCTGTGTCCTATGCCAGAGAATTCTATTCATGCTGAGGAGATCATAGCTAAAAAGACGATCGTGAAGACTACCCCGACAGAGATTCCTGAGGTTACACAAAAGACCTGATACGGATCCACCTAGTTGATTAGATGAATCCTGATTGTTGGCCCAATCTTTCACGGTACACTCGAAGATTAGTAGCAATCTCACAAACCAATTCGGTGAATTGAATTGTAAGAAAATCAATATACTCACAAACCAATCTAATAGATTGAATTGCAAGTAGTAGCGTTAGGTGAATAGTACTCCGAAACAAGATATAAATATCTTGATCTTGTTCTCAATCTTTCTCCCTCAATCTCTCCAACTCATATCACGACTCAAGAACACACGATATGCGCCAAAACGGCTTTTCTGATTTTTATTATCTAAATCATAACTTCTCCTCCCATATGGTGCGGCCATGGGGGTTTATATAGCCTCCCACGCAAGCACTACAATTCGGATGAACGAAGACCGAAGGCTACGATAAGACCGTCCGGATTCTTGCTCACGTGAATAAGATCCGAGTCGACATCGCTCACGTGAACGATAATCCGAACCAAAAAAACTTTCTTTAATTCTAATTTAAACTATTCTACTTTTGGAATAAAAATATTAATCACCAATTGACTGTCTGAATTGGATCCAAACTGAACCAACCCACATGCCATGTTCCTGGCGTCCTCTCCATGCATGGCCAAATCTCCCTCTTGGTTTCCCTTGTGTTGTAGGCTTTCCTTCTCTTAGCTTCTTGCACGAACTTGTTCCATGCACTTGATGCTTCTTCTGACGCCAATGCAACCCTTGCTGCCATACCACCACATGTCTTTCTTGATTTGCACGCACGCGCTAGGTTTTATCCTCGAGAGAATGTTCTGTCTCGTTAACAAAGATCCCCATCCACCCTATCGGCCTTCACAACATTTTGTTTTACCTTTTGCAATGCTTTGGTTGTAGATATGGCCGTATCACCGTGACTTGCTATGAGTGTGGTGAGCTTAATCATATCCGGGCAACTGCCCCAAGTTGAAAGGAAAGAGCAACCACAAGGAAGGAAAGCCAGCTTGGAAGAAGCCTCAATGGAACAAATCAAGATTTGATGTCGCTAAGTCGACAAAGGCAACTCACCGGTTCTTGCCACTTTTGGGAACAATCCTTAAGCGATGTGGACTCCGGGAGCGAGGATGACAAGGAGGAGGAGATCCCTCAAGACAAGAAGAAGGGGAAGGCCAAGGACTTCACTGGCGTTTGCTTCATGGCCGACTCCGACGACGTCGACGACAATGAGGTACCTCTCTCCTATGATGTCCTTTCTGATAGATGCGAAACTATCTTTGAGCAACTCATGAGCCAAGATAAGGCGTTAGAGTATATCATGGCTAGGAACAAGGACTTAGAGTCTCAAGTAGATAATTTGACTTTATAACTTGCAAATACTAAGACTCTTGAATCTGATGAATGTTCTTCCTGCCATGCTCTACACTCAGAATTTGCTAAACTGCAATCTGCTCATGATATTGCTTTGCAACAACTTGAAAATGCTACGACTGAGCTAGTTGAGGTTAAATATGCTCCTTGTGAAAAATGCTTAGATTCTAGCAAGTTGGTTGCTTCTAGAGCTGTTGATTCTAGCCTTTGCTCTTTTTGCATTGAACGCGAACATGAAGTTAAAGATATCTTAGAAGCAGTTAGAGTTAAATATGTCAAGCTTAAGGACAGTATTGAGTCTTCTACATGTGCTTCATGTCCTGCTCTTAAACTTGAAATTGCTTTATATAAGGAAAAATATGCTAGAGCTATTAAAGGCAAAACTTGTGAGTCATGTGTTAGTCTTGAAAAAGAAAATGCTTATCTTAAGGATACCTTAGAAAATTTTTCTAAAGGTAAGAAACAATTAAACATGATTCTGGACAAGTCTAAAACTCCTTATAAGAAGCAAGGATTAGGATACAACTCTATCCAAGATAATTCTAAGCCCAAAGTAACTCAAGTCTTGGAAAATGGGTTAGTTGAATTTAAAACCCAACCTGCAAAAACTATTTTTAAATCTGCGGGTTTTGCCCAAACCTCTGTTAAGTCAAAGGGTGCTTCTCCCAGTGGTATCAAGTACCATTGCACCTATTGCAAGAAGAATGGACATTTGGTTGAGTTTTGTTGGCGTAGGTTGAAAAATGATAAGAAAAATTTTGCTAGAATTTCACTCAATCAACCTAGAGCTTTTACGAGACATGGTAATGTAGAAAAGAAGAAACCTGGTTTAGGATTTGTGTCACATGCTCATCATCATGTTCCTAGACAGGATAACTCTTATGTTAAAGTAACCATTGCTCATAACAGAACTTCAAACTTAATCAAGGATAGCACTTCTGCTTTGCATACTACTCAGACGCGTGTCTCTCGATCTTGGGTTCCCAAGTCTTGTTTAACTAACTTGAGATTGAGACACATCGTTCTTCTGTGCCTTGATTTTCAGGATTACCGCGGAAAGAGGAAGGACACGTGGTTCGTCGACTCCGGCTGTTCACGCCACATGACCGGAGACTCAAGATGGTTCACCTCCTTCACGCGGTCGAGATGATAGGCAAGGGCAGATTGAAGGAACGTGATCGATCAGGGTGAACGACAAGTTCATCCTCAAGGACATCGCCCTTGTGGACAAGCTAAGGTTTAATTTGCTTTCTATCTCTCAACTTCTTGATGATGGCTATGAGACTAGATTTAAGAAAAATGCTTGTCGGGTGCTTGATTCAGCTGGTGAGCTTGTTTTTGGGATTACTAGAGTTGCTAGGATCTTTGGAGCTGATTTTTCTGAATCTCTTGCTGGTTCTCTCAAATGCTTAATTTCATCTTCTTCTTCTGAGTTCTGGCTTTGGCACCGTCGTTTGGGGCACATTGGTTTTGATCATCTTACGCGAGTTAGCAACCTTGAGCTCATGAGAGGTTTGCCCAAACTCAAAGCCGTCAAGGATGCTGTATGTGCGCCCTGTAGGCATGGCAAGCAAGTTGCCGCCTCACACCCATCAGTGACTATGGTCATGACTGACGGACCGGGACAGTTGCTTCATATGGATACTGTTGGTCCCGCTAGGGTTCGGTCAGTTGGTGGAAAATGGTACATTCTTGTCATACTCGATGATTTTTCTAGATACACTTGGGTGTTCTTTCTTGCTTCAAAGGATGAAGCTTTTTATCATTATCATGATCTTGTTCTTCGTTTGGCTTCTGAACTTCCGAGTGCCTTGAGAGCGATCCGCAGTGACAATAGCACGGAGTTCAAGAATGCCTCTTTTGCTTCCTTTTGTGCTGAGCGTGGAATTGAGCATCAATTCTCCTCTCCACATGTCCCTCAACAAAATGACGTTGTGGAAAGGAAGAACAGGACCCTAGTCGAGATGGCTAGGACGATGCTAGATGAGTATAGCACTCCGAGGAGGTTTTGGGCCGAAGCTATTTCTACTACTTGCCATATTGCAAATCATGTCTTTTTGAGACCGTCTTTGGGCAAGACTCCTTATGAGCTTTGGTTTTGTAGAAAACCCTCTGTCTCGCACTTTCGAGTCTTTGGATCCAAGCGTTTTATTCTCAAGACAGGAAACCTAGATAAATTTGAGTCAAGAACTTTTGATGCTTTATTTCTGGGTTATCCTGTGCATTCAAGGGGTTTTCGAGTTTTTAATGTTGAAACTAACCTGGTTCAGAGACATGTAATGTCACTTTTGATGAGACTAGCCCTAGAGCTAGATCAGATATTTCAGGCGATACACAGGTGACAGAGAGTATATTTGTAGAGGAAGATGATGATGGACTCGATGATGCTCTTCCACCTGCTGCTGTTGACGCTCCTCTTCCAGCACAAGAACCTGCTGTGACTACTTCGCCTTCAGTTGAGGTACCTGTTGCATCTTCATCATCAGCAGTACTTGCGGAGGTCGAAGAGGTATTTTCCTCTCCGGGTGCGCCACTTCACATTCAAAAGCAGCATCCGCCGGATCAGATGATAGGTAATCTCCATGAATGAGTCACTCGCTCCAGGTATCATGATCTAAACTTCTATTCTCATTCTGTTTTTGTAGCTTCTTTTGAACCTCGTGATATATCACATACTTTATCTGATTTTAGTTGGGTCAATGCCATGCATGAGGAGTTAGAGAATTTTGAGAGGAATAAGGTCTGGAACCTAGTAGAACCTCCTAGTGGTCATAATGTTATAGGAACCCGCTGGGTCTTCAAAAACAAACAAAATGAGGATGGTTCTGTGATTAGAAACAAGGCTAGGTTGGTAGCTCAATGGTTTAGCCAAGTTGAGGGGTTAGATTTTGATGAGACTTTTGCTCCTGTTGCTATACTAGAAGCCATTCGTATTCTACTTGCATTTCCTGCTTCTAAGGGCTTTAGATTATATCAGATGGATGTTAAGAGTGCCTTTCTGAATGGTTTCATAGAGGAGGAGGTTTATGTTAGGCAACCCCCAGGCTTTGAGAATCCCAAAAATCCACATCATGTCTTCAAGCTATCCAAAGCCTTGTATGGTCTTAAACAAGCCCCTAGAGCCTGGTATGATAGACTTAAGACCTTCTTGCTTAAGAATAATTTTGAGATGGGTAAGGTAGACAAGACCTTGTTCATTCTTAGACGTGGCAATGATTTCTTACTTGCTCAGATTTTCGTTGATGATATTATCTTTGGTGGTTCTTCTCATGCTTTTGTTTCCAGCTTTTCTGAGACTATGTCCAGGGAATTTGAGATGAGCATGATGGGAGAGCTCAATTACTTTCTGGGGCTTCAAATCAAGCAATGTAAGGAAGGGATCTTCATCCATCAGACGAAGTATACTGAAGGATCCGCTCAAACGCCGACATGGGTGATCGCAAGCGATCGTCACTCCCATGGCGACTTCGATCGCTGGATCGGATGAGGAAGGAGAAGCCGTGGATCAACGCGAGTACCGCAGCATGATCGGCTCCCTCCTGTACCTGACGGCATCAAGACCGGACATCCACTTCACAGTCTGCCTCTGCGCGAGGTTTCAGGCGTCTCCGAGAACTTCCCATCGCCAAGCAGTTAAACGCATATTCAGGTATTTACACTCTACCCTCCAGTATGGCATTTGGTACTCCTGCTCTTCTTCTTTGTCCATTCGGGGGTTTTCTGATTCTGATTTTGCGGGCTGTCGGCTTGATAGGAAGAGTACCTCGGGCACTTGTCACTTCCTAGGCACTTCTCTTGTCTCTTGGTCTTCTAGGAAGCAGTCCTCTGTTGCACAATCATCACGAGGTGAATATGTAGGCTTGCTAGTTCTGTCAGTAGTCGATTTTGTGGATGGTATCCACTCTTAAGGGCTATGGGTTAAATTTTGCTAGTGTTCCTCTTTTCTGTGATAACACTTCTGCTATTAACATTGCTAAGAACCCTGTGCAACACTCTAGGACCAAGCACATAGACATTCGCTATCACTTCCTTAGAGACCATGTCGAGAAGGGTGATATTGTGCTGCACTTCGTGGAGTCCGAGGCTCAACTGGCTGATATCCTCACCAAACCTTTAGACCCAACTAGGTTTGCCACCTTGAGAAGCGAGTTAGGGGTAATTTATCCCTATGGGTTGGTTTGAGGGGGAGTTCGATCTTTTCTGATCTTACCTTGTTCTTTTGATCTTTTATTGTTCTTTTTCTGAACTTATTGATCTTTTTGAACTTTTTAGGTTTTTAGGCTTTTTATTGCATCTCATTGTATCATATTGCATTCATATGAAAAATACATCAAGTGGTATGAAAAATCCAAAAAGATGCATTGTAATATAAGATTTTCTGCTTATCTTTTAAAATTAATGAAGCTTTGCTTATTACCCTTTGGAGCTTTAGTATTTCAATTCTTGCTCAATGCCATGTCTAGTTCTTTGACTTGCTAGAATTATCATGCTTTTACATGTGTAGCTAAGTCTTTGCTATATGAGCTAGAACTTTAAAACAACTCAAACTAAAAATTGTAATTTGTGGATGTTTTAGCGAGTTGCGCAATTAGTGCTCCTTTTGTGACATTGGCCCTGTCAGAATTGCCTTGTTAGCTCTTTGATCTAAAATTGACCATTACTTGAGCTTTTGTGTTCTTGAGATTCTAAAACTGCTCATGTGAAAAATGAAAAATCAAGATTGTCTTATGCTTAAATTGTGCCAAACTATTCTTACGAGACTGCTTGTCAAAGACATGAACTTGGAGATAGTTTGATGAACCAGACGATCTCATGGGGACTGCTTGTCAGAGATGACATGAACCTCAAGATTTGTCGCCCTGGTAGAAGCTTAGAAAGAGTTTGTGGATGGCTCCTAGTCCAGGATCTTCTTTACTAAGATATACCTTTAATCAACTTCTGGTCGAAGCTTAGGATGAGTTTGTGGATGGCTCCTAGTCCAGGATCTTGTCACTAAGTTAGATCATTAGTCAACTTCAATATTCAATGCATATGTGAAAACTGTTGACAAATGGGCTTTTGAGAAATACTGAGCAAAATGATTCAATACAGGACCTGATTGACTCTTAATGTGGTCTTTGTTAGATTTTTGATCTCACTTTGATATTTTGACATGGCCAATTTCATTTTAGGATCCCTATTGATGAACTTGCTGAATTTGAAGCTTTGCTTAAATTGATCAAATCTATTGCTTTACTTTTGAGCCTTTGTGCTTACTTTGATATATATGTCTTACCATGATCTTGCTAGCACTGTCAGGCTTGATATGTTGTTTGTGCAATATTAGAAATGCTAGCTAGTTCTTTTGGGTAATCTCCAAAGCTTCTTGTAATCAAAAATTGAAAAATACAAAAATTAAGCCACTCCATTTCACTTCATGCATACTTCTTCTTTTTGCTTCTTTCTTCATTCTGCAATTGTTATCTTTGGATGAGAGGAAGGCGTGATTCCTTGATGACTCCATTGTCAAAGGGGGAGAAGATATTTCAATGTTGGGGAGAAGATTTTACAAAGGGGAGAAAGTTGGAGAATTTGAAATTTTCTGAAATCCGAGGATCATAGTGAGGGGGAGTTCTTGAATTGCATTCTTATCGTCTTATTGACTCTTCTGAACTTGAATTGCATTTATTACTCCTCACAATGATCAAAGGTCAATTGAACAATTGTTCTTTCATTTGGACCTTAAGTGAGATTTATAACTTTTACTGGAAATCGAAGTTTTTATGCTTTCTTTTGCTTTATCTCACTTGCCTATGCTATTCTGATGCCAGCTTGGTCATTTCCATTGCTTTCTCTTGCTTATGGACCAAGTTGTGCCTTTGTGCGAAAACGAAAGTTTTTTACTTTTCAAACCTTCAAATTACATTTTCTGGATTATTGCCAATGTGTTCATCAAGGGGGAGATTGTGGATATCATGGGGATATGCTCCAGATCTTAGGATGATATGACAATTGGCAATAATGATTTGTCGTTTCACGGGTTTTGACAAAGTTTATGCTCGATAGCGGTCCGACCGCCATCTCAGGTCCCAAAGGATCGGACCGGCCATGTGCGCCGATCGGACTGGCCGTGACAAAAGTGGTCAAAGCAGTGGGCCAAAAATAGAGGGTGTAGGCAAGTGAGGGATCCCAATGCACTTGGTCTCATAATTTTGAGTCTCAGAAAAGTTCTATTGGTTTAAAGTTTCCGTGAGGTTTCGATTTTGAGGAGCCAAATTTGGCTAAGTCCTTTGGCGATCGCCCGACCGCTTGTAGCGATCGGCGGTGAAGGTGAGGAATCGGCCGATCACGGGGCGGTCGACCGGTTGTCATTGAATGTCGTCCTTCGTGGCGGCGTTGTTCATTGGTTAGGTCAAAGTCATGAGTTTGATGCATATGTGTTGCATGATGCATGTTTTGACTAACGTGGGTCAAGTTGTGAAGAACTTGTTCCGGATTCGATTTGCTTGTCTATTGTTGTGCAAAGTTGCTTGGTGGTCAACGACGGTCAACGGCGAGGATGATCGGACGAGGCTTGGAGAGCGAGGTCGAACGATCGGCGATGCGGGTGAGGTCAATGAAATCAAGTATAGTCGAGAATGGACAAGGATGACCGAACGGACAGTTTGGTGCGACTGGTTTGTTCAAGCGGCGCGGGAGTCGGTGCAAGTGCCATGGTGGTTTCGGTGGGAGCCGGATGGGAGAGACTTGCCGACATGAAGAGAGCCATTGATCAACCTACACGTGGCGGAGCATGCGAAGTGCCAGCGAGATGGACTCGGTCTTGGAGAAGGACCGAGAAGGGGTATTTTGGTAATCTTACCAAATACCACCCAGGTGACCTTTTGCCTACCCGCGGCGCAAGACGACGCAAAGAGAAGCGGTTTAGGTCAAGAGGTATTGAAGACGGTGCTTTAAATTGCATGCGTGTGTGACCCGTTTGTGTTGGGCCTTAACGGGAGCCCATTTGAGTTAATCTTCTAGAAGGTCTAAGTCTCCACTATAAATAGAGGAGGGAGGTGGCTGCACCCCTTCAACCCTTTTTATTATTGAAACCCTAGTTTGGCTTAGGGAGAGGATTAGTGGAGGTTAGGGTTCTAGAGAGTTTTGATTTGATTTCATGCTCTTGGATTGAGCTTTGTCCTCCATTGATGGAGTGGCTGTAAACCCAAACCCTATCAAATCAATCCAAAGAAAGCTTTGATCAAAGATGTGTCTCTTTGC
Source organism: Hsuehochloa calcarea (assembly GCA_036346395.1). Taxonomy (NCBI): domain Eukaryota; kingdom Viridiplantae; phylum Streptophyta; class Magnoliopsida; order Poales; family Poaceae; genus Hsuehochloa; species Hsuehochloa calcarea. Next base: position 60,842,817 of record CM070597.1, on the reverse strand, counting down.
CTTTCTTCTCTCTATTTGGTGATTTTGAGTCTTTCTTTGATTTGCATGTTTTTGATTGATTTCTTTACATGATCTAGCTTGTTGTGACATGTGGAAACACATCTAAGATCATCTTGATCATCAATCACCCACGAGCAAGTTTTTGGATCTAGTTTTCGTTTTGACTCGGTTTTGAACCATCCATCTCTCAAACTGAAAAAGGTCGTAACTTTTCCATGGATCTCCATGATCTTCGATTGAAATAGGTTCCTGACATCCTAGAGAAGGTGTGTTTCAAGTTTATGAAGTTTGGAGTTGTAGATCAAAAGTTAGACCTATTTGCAACTTCGTTTTTCGGGCTGATTTCACTGTTCATCAGGCTGGAGGTCAGACCGCCCCTACACAGAGGTCAGACCTCCCATGGACCGGTCAGACCGCCCTTGAGTAGAGGTCAGACCGCCCTACACTTAGGAAATTAAGTTTCGGTTGATTTTGGTTGTTTTGCTTCGGGGTTTTGATTGGATTCAATCCTAGTCTTCCGCTGTACTGGTACATCGATCTTCATAGCTTCTATAACTATTGGAGTGAAATTTGTGTTGAATCTAATCTCGGTTGAAAAAGTGAGTGTGCTCCTATTCACACCCCCTCTAGTCGCCTTTTCGGTCCAACAGTATCCCCAAATGGACTCAAACTTCCGCCTCTGGTTCTACAGACACACTGCCTTGAACGTCTTCACAACTTCCTTTCTACGAAAATGTGCGAACAAGTTAGATGCAAGATGCATCATGCACCACCGGGTTTGCACGTCGGTCCAATAGTGAGGGGGTTTCGTCCCATGCTGCATGGTGTTGAGGGCCGCCAATAACCCAATATTGCGGTCTGTGACATGGCACATCTTGCGCCGATCTCCCACCACCGCCCGCTTCACATTCGCCAGGAACCACAGCCAACTAGATGTGTTATCACTTTCCACAGCGATAAATGCCACCTGGAGAAGCTGGTCATTCGTGTCGGCCGCCACCGCGGTTAGAATGGTGCCCTTGTCCTCCCCGTGTGGAAAGTGTCATCCATCGTGAGCACATGACGATAGAACTTGATGCCCCCGATGTCCTAGGCGAAAGCCCTAAACACCCGGTCCAGTATTGAAGCAATTCGTCCCTCCCTCAGCATCTTCACTCTCAAGCTTGTTTATGTACATGTCGGGGATTAATTCAGCAATCTAGTCAAGCAATCTAGGCACAATGTTGTACGCCTCTTCGTATGTCCTGTACATGGATTCGATGACCTTCTACTTGGCTCGTCAGACCTTACTGTAGCTGACTGGATAACCAACCAAATTAGCGACTTCTGACATCAGCATCTTGGGGGAGATAAACACGTCCACCACCACTAGGTGGCTGATGAGGCTTGCCACATATGCGAATGTCACATTCTAATGCTACTGCAAGGGCTCGATAAGCTTGCAAGTGTGGTCGGTCAGCGCCTTGACCGCGAAGACTGAGCCAAATATCTTTACTCATTGAGCGCTGACCTTGCCAGGGCAGCCTTTCGCTACTTACTTCACTGCGTAATATCCTGGGTTGGACCGGTGCACTCGGTATACACGGCTGATGGACAAGGCATACTATGCTATAGCTTATTGCACGACCGCCTTGCTAGGGAAGCGCTGCCCAACTAAGAGGGTGTCGGGATCAAACCCCCACTGGGAGCCTTCTTCTTGCGGTAGTACGAGTGAACACATCGCGATATCATCAAGTCTCGATGTCACCTCCGATGACACAATTCCCTCGGTTGGACCACCGGCCTGGTGTGCGTTCTCGTCGCTACCATCCGAGCCTGGATCGGCGTCCTCGTCGAACTCCAACTCACGATACTGGTCCGATAGATACTCTTGGCAGTCAATGCGGGCTGACCACCATAATTCCGCCCCCTCATTTCGCACAAAATTATGCGCGAGTCTTCCCTCCAAGAAAATACATTCTATGCTACCGTCTTCAAGCTCGACCTGCGGTTACCAGCTTGTAGAGGCCCCGACATCATCAAGATTTTCCGGTGCCATGCGTACAAAATTCACGTACATCATCGCCCTCCCGTAAATGGCCGCCTCTGGTTGGGAGACAATCTACATGTATTAGCCCCATGCTACGCTTCTATTCACCTTGACAAGCTCCCACATGGTATTCGTGCAGATGATCCCCTCGATCACAAGTTTCTTCACCATTGCCTCAGTGACGAACTCCCTCCGGATGCTGCTTCGAAGCTCCTGAAAATTCATCGCGTCGAGCCCCTCCACCCGAACCACCTTATACTGGCATTTCAACAGGTCCAACCCATCGGGTCCAGCCCGTACGAGACCATCGTCATAAAACACTACCAAGTCTTGTATGTTCGAAATTACCTAAAGCGATAACAACCCAGTCCGCGGTACGCGATATAACAAACCATGACGACAAATTGCTTGCAAGTGATCGATTACATATATGTAATTAAATACGAATAATAAATTAATTACCAACAATTTGATTACTCCTTCAAAAATTAATTACGAGTAATTCACTACTACCGTGCTTACCACTATTAAACCACATGTTCATTACCACTTAATTACTTACGACTTACTAATTTGCACTAAATTAGTTATATCTAACTAATTGCTAGTAAACTAATTACGATTAATTAATTACGAGTAGTTAATTTTCACTCATTTAATATGCCGGACTGATAACCACTTAACTAATTATGACTAATTAATTACCACCAAACTAAATACAACTAATTAATTATGGCTATTTAATTTCAACTCACTTTGAACCACTAACTAGTTCATACCGAAAATAACAAAGCATGTGAGCATCACGACTGATTAATCACCACAAAGTATCACACACTAATAAATTATGGATGCCGTAACTACAACTATATTATAAACGTTACAAAATAGGCTGCATTAATTACGATTAGCTGACTAAGGCTGATTAACTACAACTACGGTAATAACGATAAAAGCATTCGACGAATTACCTGCCCTTCGGGGGAAGCAATAAAGAAAGCCGAGCGACGAACGACGAGAAGCAATCAAATAATTACTCTAAAAATTAATTATGTTACATTATCAGGGTTCTCAACGACGAGCGCTAGAACGAGAAGCGAAACGCAATTCAGATGAGCGATGAGCGACTGCAAGAGTTTCGTATTTTTAGCCAAGCGAAGGAGGAGCCGCTGCGTTGGTGCCGGGAACTCCGAGTGCATTGTTTAGACGCAGCACTGCGGACAAGAGAGAACAGCAGCGACCGAGTGATACATGTGCGAAGAAGGAAAATTAGACGGTGAGAAAGGTGGTCACCACACGACCACCGTGTCCTCCACCACACGGCACCCTGTACGTGTCGGTGCCAAGAACTCGTTCTATGATCATCGTGCAGAAAAAAAAAACGACGACAGCTACATTTACCCAAACACTACATTTACACATACGCGACAGAAAACAGCCAATACGGCCGAAGACTCCTGTCCGGCCGAAGACTGCGGTGGTCCAGTAGTAGTCTGGCCCGACGAGACATCAGCCATGGCCTGGCCCAGTGTTCACACGTCATCCTTCCTAGGCTTCATCGCTGCTGAGGAAGGAAGGAGTTGCCTGTCAGCTGCCACGGTTCCGGCCATGGACGGCCTCGCAGGTCGCGTGGACGGATTGGCCGGAGCCCGGAGGCAAGCGCTACCACCGCGAAATCTCGGTTGCCTCATACGTACAGGTCTTTGCGCTTCAATTCCAGCCCTGGTCCTTTTCCATTCTTTTTTTGGCTTCATTAATTCATTTGGTGTGCCATGGAAATGCAGTAGAGAGAAACGTTTCACATTCCACGGAGCAACTGTTTCTTGTTTTCTTGATCTTTTATTCCCTCTTTAAAGCTGACAGGAACACCAGATGTGCTGATGCGTAGTTTGATCAGGAATCCTAAACGGACAATGGGGCTTTGCTTTTGATGCCTCCCAACTTGGGGAATTTACAATGAATTTTATTGAGGTCTATCCAAATAACTGTAGGGATTCAAAACTAGCAGCAATTCCACCTTTCAGGTGCCTTATGAGTGATGACTGATGAGTAGTATCTTGTCTCGGAAAGTTCACCTAGGATACCCAATTAAGCAGGGGCCTGAAGGAACATAGGCGAAGTATTTGCAGAGCTGCAGCACCAGTTAGGATGTAGGAATAGAAGTATTTGGTCTGTACCCAATTGTTGCCAAATTTAGTCTCCTTTTTTCAGGAACATATTGTAGTTGCGTTAGCCGGTTTTCATGGTCGTTTGAACCAAGATAATTTTTTTGGCATGATTCCATTTACATTAGCGTCTTAATAATGAAACCGAGGATGGGGCAAATTTTTTGGCCCCAGTCAAATGCATTCTTATTTCCACTCTGGTAGAGAAGTCCCATGTTATCCTTAGTAGTGACTAGTGTGAAATGCTTGCGATAATGCCGATGCCTGGTTGTTCCCATTATCGTGCGATCCAACCAAAACAGGTGCTGACCTGGTTGGAAATTTGGAAGGAATAAATGCTTTTGTTGATTATATCCTGAAAGAAACAGTAACAGATCATAGGATGAAGAATGAGATCTTCATATGACTAAGGGAACATTTATGGGGAAGCTTTTCATTCTTCATTTAGGTAATTCTTCTGTCAAGATTGCAGCATTACGGATTGCTTGTTCAGGAAGATTTATACATACTTCTTCTACAACTTATTTATTCTTTAGCAAGCGTAAAAACATTACATTTATCATTAGTTAAACTTTCTAAGAAACAGCGAAGTTACAAAATCATTCAGCCTATATGCTAATGAAAGACAACTGCCTCCTTAGCTTCCATTGCCTCAGTTGCATCTTCCCTGTGGCTTCGTCACTTGTCACCTCATCGATAAGATCCTTAAAAATGGATCTTTCAATGTCCAAAACCATGCCTTGTAGCTCCCTGTCAAAACTCTTCCATTCTTTCATGCCATGTATTGCATCCTCGGCTAGCATGCTCTCATCTTCTTCCTCTTCAGAGCATCTTATCATTGAGGCCTCGGACTGGAGCCTGTCAATCTCTGCACACAAGTCCTTGAAAAGTTGCCACCCACTTAACTTCTTGGATCGAAGAAACTGCACCGATCGACTCGCAGAGTGGTTGATATCCATTTTCTGGGTGATGAGTTCATTTGCAAGATCGAAGATCAGCCTACGATGAAGCTTTTTTGTTTCTGGTTTTGCTTGCTCAAGGATGAGGAAAAGCTCTGGATTTATTGAGTAACTGGACGATCGCAGCTGATGGTGCACTCCCCTGAAACTTAGTTCATTGTGCAGGAGGCGCGACGCTGAGAGTATCTCATAGATGTACAGGTGATCTTTATTGGCAGTAACTGATGACAAAATTTCATCGGTGTTCAGAGCTTCATCACTCAACAATTGCAGGAGCTCGAGCTTTTGGATGAGGGCTTTCATGTTTTCTGGTTTTATCTGGTTGCCCTCACTGCTTGTCTTCGACGATGGCGTGTCAGGGAGGCTTGTTGAGTTCCAACACTCATCTGAAGTATGTGTCTCACCATCTGAACAAATAAATAAAAGGGTAAGTCGAGACTCGAGAATTCCAGGCTATCTAATTCAGCTATAAAAAATCAGGTATACCTGTAGGCTCATCTACACAAGTATGTATGCACTTTAACAAGCATATATCATGTTCTTGCATGTCAAGTGCAACATGTGGGGCTCCATGGAGATGTTAGGTGCAGACATGCACAACTGCATGCAGCGAAGAATATGTACTCTCGAACTGTTTGGCACAAGCAAACACTTGCATGTGTATATGCAACTGCAATGTACTGTGGTCCTTCCCAGCTTGAAGGACCACAAGCTATATTTGGTTGCATTGATTACCGGTTGACTGTCATAATGACTGGTGGATGTGCTTACAGCTAAGTATGCTTGTCCTATGCCTAACAGCGTGGGCTTCCTGAATTGATGGAAACAAGACAGTAGAACTAGCTCACAGTTCAAGTGCTCACCTTTGAACGAATCTGAGATCTTTTTCAGAGAAGACAACGACCCGTGATGATAGAACGAGGCATCAAGAACTGATACAGGACTTGGGATGTTCTCCAGCGGCTGGATCTTCTTCTTGTCAGAATATAGAATTGTAGAAGTTTCCTGGAATAAGGGTTGTCATTCAGTTATTAGCGACAAAGAATATTCACATGAAGCAATTGATGCTTGGTTCTTCACCGGTGGTAATATATTTAGTTATCTGTACCTCATGATTCAGTGTTGAAGCTGTATTGCTTTGATGGATAAACGATGAGTTTACATTCAGAGGATTTGGATGACCGATAACATCAACCTGCTTTGCCAAGCTGATTTTGCTTTCAGGAATCTGTAACACCTCATCATCGTTGCAGATGCTCTTTGCTTGTAAAGGCTTTGATCTTAGTCTGCCTCTTGGTGACACTGCTTCGCTGGCTTTCTTGCTTGGGGGAATTGACGGAACCGGTGGGCGAGACCTCCTTTCAGAGTCTGCCTTCTTCTGTACCAGTCTTGGGCTCAATGAGCTGGAAGGCCTCGGTGAGCTTGCACCACTTACAGGTTCCTCACCCCTGGAATGAGCGCTTTCATTGTGAGAATGAATCCTCTTCCTGTCACTGTTTTCATTCTTCCTGGTGAAAATTGGCTCGTCATGCTGCAACTTTCCCAGACCTCTTGGCCCTGCAACGGGAGAAACCAAGGCAAGTGAAGCATCAGGTTTTGTGATGCCTCTTGCCAGCTTCATGATCACAATTGGAAACTGGAATTTTTCAGAATTAGTAGTTCGTTCAGAGGTTGCTTTCTGAATGGGCATTAATCCGGCTTTGGTGTCACTTTGGCACGGTGTGTCCTTTGCGTGCAATGCGCCCAGTATCCTGAGAGCCCTCAAGTCCTTGTTGCATTCCGACAACTCCAGACCCCTGAGCCTTGTCTGTATGTCGGCGTAGACGGATGCACTTCTTGGCCTCGCTTCAGAATCGTGTCCAGTTACACCTCTCTCCTGCTGCCTCCAGGGGGCAGCTTCAGGGAGAATTCTTGAAGAAGGCTTTGTTTTCAGTACTGGAGATCGATTCATCGGCTGCGATACACTGGGATCTTGGCACGTACTCCTGGGGGATTGTGACGGGCGATCATTTTGTGTGCCATGGACTGGTCTTGGTGATCTTGCAGGCTTGTAGATATCAGGAGTTTCTTCCAACCCCATGAGCTTGGCAATGACACTGCTGGCCCGCCGATGGCTTGGCGATTCTTGGGGCTTCAAAGCATCCAGGAGATTGTCATCGATTCTTGTGTAACCAAAGTTCTTCAGACGCGAACATGGATTCATAGACTCTTTCCTGCTGTCCAAGGACAGCCTAGGGAGCTCCTTGAGCTTTGCTGAAGGCTTCTTGCTGTCTTGAGCTTCAACTCGCCGCAGGAGTTGTCGATCATCACATGAGAAGCGTGGTGGCCTGCTGGATTCATGAACATATGCAGGAACCCCGGTGCTCCTATCGATCCCAATCGCATAAGTTCCATCTGTTGATTTGGAGATCAGCAATGGCCTCGGCGAGTCTTTCTGCAATCCATTTCTCGCCTCCTTCATTGATGTCTTGACGGCCAGGCCATGGGAGTCCCGGTTGATGGAGCCCTTCATGATGTCTCCAAAACTGGTGCTTGGGTGCTTGGATTTAGCCTCTATCTTGGAACACTTCAAGCTTGGTGAGCCCCTCAGCGGCCTCCCCGCAAAGAGCTCCTTATTGATGTTGGGAAGCTCCTGTTGGACAGGTTTATTGCTATCCAGGGATGAGAACAAACAGCACGATGTGGAAGAAGATGCTCTAGATGATTCCATTGAGAGGCTACCGTTCCCAGTCATACTTTTGCTGAAGGTTTTCTCCTGCACAAGTATTTAGTATCGAGTTAAAACTAGTGTGCTTGATGCAGACAAACTGAATACTGAAGATGTATGCATATGAGTTACTTCTTTCCTGACAGAACACTAGGGAAATTACCAGAGTGATGTTTTTAGTAGCTGAGTTTTGCACCGAGACATTGCTGCTACTACTGCTGCTTGGAAGAGCATGGCCTGGAATAAGGAAACACGGAATAACAATTATTGTAACATTTTAGTTGGTTTTAAACCAAAAGACAGATAATGCAATGGTAAATATCTGATTTTTTAGGCTGCGCAAGCCCACATCAGGGCGGTTGACGGCCCGGCCGGCGCCATCGCAGGAAAGTGAGGAGGCGCCGTGGGGAGTGGGCGCCACGAGCCCACAATAGAGCCGACAGGTGGACGTGATGGTGCGGTGGGGAGCGGGTGTGAGAACAACGGCCGTGGGCGGGTGAGGCGGTACCAGCAGGGAGTGGGAGCAACGACTACGGCTGCAGGCTAGCTCGGCAACACATGGGAAGAAGAGTGGACGTGGCGGCTTAGTGGGTGCGGAGCTGCATGTGAGCGTGGTGGCGCACTGCCCGCCTGCCTCATCGTTGTCGTTGGGCCTCCATCCAATTTTGTATGAAAATACTGAAACATGTTTGATTTGTTGTGAAACTTGACTGAAATTCTGTTGAAACTATCGGTTTTTCAGTCTTTGTTGAAACTCTCTTAAACTTCGAAATTTCTTATTAAACTAGTTTGAAACTCCAATGAAACTTGGAGTTTGAATTTTTTTAAACCTTCGAAACCCTTTGAAACTTGATGTTTTTAGTTTTGAAACCCTTTGAAACTTGAAGTTTCAATTTTGAAACCTTTAAAGCTCTCTGAAACTTATTTTTAAACATCAAACTCGAAACCTAAAACCTATTTAAAGCTTTCACGAAACATACTGAAACCTGTCTGAAACTTCAAATTCGAAAGAAATTTTTGTGCAACTGAAACTCTATGAAACTTTATGAAACTACTGTATCGTTGGAAATACATTCCATAGTGTGGGCTAACAGCTTCCAAAAGGTAAATGTCACCTAACTGTCTAAATTACAAAACGCTTTCGTGGATGATTGAGACAAAAGAAGGGTAAATATCCAAAAGCTTTCTATACTAGTATCATTTGCTTTTATGTGAACGTTAATTCACTGTGTAACTGCTCATCGCTTCATTTGTCCTCTGTATGTGTGCCGTACAGTTACATTCCTGCAACTTCTGAACTATACCATTGGCCATCATTGTGTCAATCTCTTGTTCATGAACCTCCCAAGAACAGCACAAAAACCTGTTCTTGCCTGGTACTTTCTACATGACATAAATTTTTTTATCCCATTTTATTTTAGCATCTGCTGCATATACTGTTCAGAATTCCACTGGTACAATTCATTCTGTGCCCTCACAGCTTGTTCAACTTGGACAGGCCTTCTTGTGAGTTGACAAGAAAAAGGTAAGCTGAAGTGCAAATTACATAGTGCAAAGAACGAGGAGTACCTGGTGGCTGCGTGCTCCGGGCTCCCCGGCCACCACCAGGTTGCTGCGCGGTGAGAAGGGGGCGGCGGTCGAAGATCTGGAACACGCCAGCCATGCACCCCATCTGCCGGTCGAAGTTCGCCCCCTCCTGGGAGAACGCTTGCATCATTCTTGCCGGCATTTTGGCCAGTTTCTGCTTCTCTCCCAAACAGTGCAGTGATGGAGAAAAGAGATGTTTCAGTTCAAGGTAGCACCACCCTTGCAGCTGCGGTCCATGACTTTGCCAGAATGGCACAGAACGAACCAGACCAGCAAGAACTTTCCAAGCAAAAGAGAAAGTACGTGCAGACTACAGAGTCTTCTTTTTCTATTTTATTCTCTCTCTGGCTGGACGGATTGAGTTCAGAGGAATGTTGCTCATGGCTATGTATGTCAAGAGGAGGGAGAGAAGCTGCGGATTTAAGAGAGAGAGAGAGATGGGGGGATGTGTACTGTACATGCATTGGAAGGGTGTGTGTGGCTGCAGCTGGTCGCCTGGTCCTACGCCACAATACAACACTATGCAAGGCCGTGTGGGCTGATCATCGTGGGCATGGGCATGTGATGGCTGTCAGGCAGCATCGTCATCAGATTCAGCGTAGATCAGAGCCTGCCAGGCAGTGTTAAGGAAGGAAGGACTCGTGGGCGGCAGCAGCAGGAGCACTGGACGCGCTCGTTTGTTTGTTCGGCACGCCGGTGTAAGTGCGGTGTCCCCGGCACGGTCGTTTTCGTTCCCATCTACGGCATCATTCAGTCAGTCGTTCAGCCATCCATCCTCCGGTTAGGTAACAGTGTTCGCGTTCTTCTCTGGTGTGTGTGCAGTCAGCAGTATGCGTGACCCCACACGCAATCCGCAGCTAGCTCGCCGGGCCAAGAACAGAAGAGTCGTCGTAAACGGCGGGCGCGTCGGGGCGCGTGCGGGATAGGTTGGTTGCCGTTCCCCTGCGTGGTGGAGTGGAACGAACAATTCTATTCTGGTTTCGGAGAGCGGCGGGCGTGGCAGAGCATGTGCTGGTTCTGTGCGTGCTTGATTTGTAGTTAGGTCTCGGCTTCTGTAGGTGGATCGCGTTGTCAGCAACCGACGAGGATCTGTCATATATAGCTGTTATTTTAACTGCGGTCTGACCATGCTCCCAACCAAATGTCGATGCTTGTGCCATCCAACCAGAAATTCGCCAGAACGATAATATTTGGGCCCTCTTGTACTCCAGATGCAGGACTACGCAACAGAGAACACCCCCTCTGTTTTTTCAGAGTCTGCATTTTTAGAACTCGTACGTGTTGGAAAACTATAGGTTCGGTCTTGTAGTCGGGCCTATGTATGAACACCACATTTTAAACCCTAGCAGGGACTGTAGACTATAAATAGAGGTGCTAGTCATTGTAAAAGATTGATCGTATGAAGAGCAATAAAGAGAAATAAAAAGCCCTTACATCTATGTATTCAATCTACTATTCTGTTCTTGTGTTCTTGTATTGTTTGATGTGATTCTATGTTTGTCTACGAGGTTATCGTTTTGACTGGACTCGCCAGCGACGGTTCATCAACACGTTATCAGCACGATCGACTCTCCTCGCATCGAAAGGTAACTGTCGAAGAACGACACTTGTAGATTGAATCGTTTTTCTAGATTGCTTTCAATTATGCAAATTTAGCTTTCTATATTGGTTTTTCTTTGGTGCAAATCCGTTCTAATCTACCGCGAGCTGACTTGAAGTCGCCTGCACAATGCCGATCGGTGGATTGCATGAAAGATTGGATGTCGATTGTATCGTAGATTGAAATTGTGAATTCGTTCTAATCTATCGCAAGCCGACTTGAAGTCGCCGGCCGAGCCGATCGGTAATTGCATGAACGATAAACGCATCGCACGAACAGTATTCACTGCATGAACAGTAAACATTAAAAAAAGAAATTTTGCGGGCCGGCCTGAAGCCACCGCCCGCACCCTCCTCCGGCCGGCCTGAAGCCGCCGCCCCATGGTCGCCTCCGCGGCCTGACGGGCGCCGGGACGGCCGAGCGAAAGAGAAAAAAGCGAAGGGGACGGGGCGCCACCACCGTAGAACCCGGCCGCGCGCTCTATTGACTTATCGCCGCCTCCACCGGCCAGCAGCCGCCGCCATCAACGGCCTGAAGCCACCGCCGACTTGTCGCCTCCTCCTCGGCCTGCAGCCACCGCGACCACCAGTCGACGCCTCCCCACACAAGCATCACGTAAAAGGGGAGAGACCGCCACGGTGACAATGTTGCACCACCACCGGCTCGCACCACCGCCACCGGCTGCCGCACCACCGCCACCAAGACGCCGCTTTGAAGCCGCCGCCGCCAGTAGCACCACCTCCTGCGTCGCTGAAGTCCGCCCGGCGCGCTAAGCCCATAAGCGGTCGGTCGGGCGCCGCCGCCATGGCGAGCAACCAATGAGCCGAAGGGCACCGCCGCCGCTCAAGCGGCGATCGGCAACCCTAACGTTCTGATGCACGCCCTTTATACCGTCGGTTGGGTAGAAAGCAAACACAAGAATGTCGGCGGATGAAATCCGACCCATAACCAGAAGGAAAAGGAAAAAAAAATCAGTTTTGTAAAAAAAAACCCTCGTGAATTCTGAAAATTACGATATTCTTTTGGGAAAAGAAATTTTGCAGAAAAACCCTCGAATTTTATGAAAATTACGTGAAATATTTTCTCAGAACTGAAATTTCATGTTTTAACCCTTGGTAATTTAGAATTCGCCATAAGTTCTTTTTCAAGCAGAAAAGGGCATCAGAATTTCAAATTTTTGAATCAGTTTTTGCATTTGAAGCATGTTTAACTTTGTTATTATTATTTCTATGCAATTTATATATTGTATTTACTGTTTTGATTATTTGTGATTGTTTATATTACTTTTAATCACTAAAAATAGCAGTAAATCATGAAAAATGCATAGAAAAAAAATACGGAATCACGAACTGGGAGTTCAAAGAACATTATGAGAATTTTGCAACCATTTTATGCAGATTACCAGCAGTAATCTTATGAACACTTTGCATGAATATGAAGATGACTGGCATCACGAACTAGGAGTTCGAAGAACTGACCCAGCATGGCCAGAATTTGTACAAATCTTCAACTCTGTGATAATGTAGAGAATAAGCAGAAGATTGAGAAGACTCTCTCTACCTTTCACCCAAATGCGGTGCAATCCGCACGCAACTATTGTCAAGACAGCTACAAGGAGTATGCTGCATTAATTGACACTATGCAAGTTGCGAAAACTCAAGATGATGTTCTAAGGAAGAACTGCATCTCATAGCCACCTAGTAGCAATGTTAGCCATGAAGTCAATGCTAGCAGCTACAAGGTGATGAAGCCTCTCACGAAGGAGAGGGGCAAGAAGGGTAAGGTCGAGGGTCACACGTTATTGATGCTTTTCAGTCTAAGAAGAAGGGCAAAGAACAACATGAGACACACCTTGCCATTGCAGGTACAGAGGGTTCACAGCCATTAGTTGCACTAATGGATGTGGACATCCCAGTAACAGCCCCCATCACTCCTCATTTGGACATCGCAGCGGCCGCAGCCGTAGTTGTCCAAGAGGAGAGGATCGCTATGGAGCAGATTTAAGCAGAAGTTACTACATACTTCACTGATTCGATCTAGTGCACGCACTCCACTTAGATATTTTTACAGTCACTTGCAGTTTATGATTGTGATGGAACATTGAATAATGGTTGTAACCTCTGGGAGAGCAAAGCATTAAATTCTTATGACGAGTACTGCGAGACTTATTCCTGTATTTATAATAGCAAGTTATGTTTTGATATCTGAAGTATTTTATTTATGTGTTGCTTGCTTCCTACTACATATTAATAAAGTACATTATATTAGAACGTGTGTGGCGCCCTATGGAGGAAGTGTGCTTAGTAGGTAGCGGCACAATGAATACCACCTTGAGAGAGATGTAATTTTTCATCGATCAGTAAGAATGCTTGTAGTCTTACGACAATCGCAGGCAGCGATACTTATATAATCGGCTCGAAAATACCATAATTATAATCCTAATGGGCACAACTTTGGTCATTAAAGAAGCCTTGTTGTAACCAGAATCGACTAGAACTCTCAAGGATATTCGCGCTAACGGTTTCCATGTAGAGACTGAAGAAGAGCATTGTAAGGAATACCTGCTCATTACAAAGCATGAAGAAAGTAGAAAAATGGTATTAGAACGACTTCCTTCATTTGAAACTGGGCTATACTACACTAATATTAAGGCATCTGCAGCCTATACTACCCTGAAAACTGTGTTTAGTAGCTCTGAACCTTTTCTATCACTAGCATGATAGATTATACCGCCTAGATCTTAGGATCATGAGAAATATAATTAACAATTTACATGGACATAATGTCAATATAATGAATTTCTCGAATCAAGAAGATTTTGCGTGCCCCGCATGTGCCACCGGGAAATCAATTACTAAAACTTCTGCTTTGAAAGAGAAGGATGCAGTCCCTGCATTCCTAGACCGTATCCAGGGAGACTTTTGCGGTCCTATACAACCCCTGTCAGGGTCATTTAGGTATTTTATGGTGCTCATCGATGCTTCCTTGAAACGGTCGCACGTTTCTTTATTGTCTACGAGAAACCATGCTTCTGCAAAGCTAATCTCGCAGATAATTAACATTAAGAATAATTTCCCTGATCATCACGTGAAGTCCACCAGAATGGACAACGCCGGAGAATTTAATTCGAAAGCATTTGATGATTATTGCATGACAATGAGAAATTAAAGTTGAGCATCATGTACCATATGTTCACACCCAGGATGAACTAGCAGAATTGTTATTTACCAACTACATGTTGGGGACACACAATCCTGCACATAGCAACTCTCATCAATCTTAGACCACTGGCATATAACATCCATTCACCTATGCGTCTAGCGCAAGGGTTAACACCGAAAATTTCTCATCTTTGAAGATTTGGTTGCAAGGTTTATGTACCTATACCATCACCACAACAAATTGCAATGAACCCTCTCCAAAAGTCTGAGATATACGTTGGTTATGCGACAACATCCATAATCAGGTATTTGGACCCAATGATTGGAGATTTGTATGCAGCCCGCTTCGCTGATATCATGTTTGATGAGGATTGTTTTCCCGTCATTAGGGGGAAATCAAACCCTTGATGAAAAATGTCGGGAAATAATTGAAATTCATGTATATGATCTGCGCACTAATGAAGCAAATAGAGAAGTCCAGAAGATAATTGAAGTCTAGAAGATAATTGAAGTCTAAAGGACAATTGCAGTTCAGAAGATAATTGATTTGCAAGCATTAGCAAATCATCTGCTTGACCACTTTAGTGATTTGAAGAGCGTGACCAAGTCGCATGTGCCTGCAGGCAATGCACCGGAGAGGGTTTGAAATACCGATGAAGGTATCCCTAATCCCGTCGTAAGGCCTTACCTGGGACGCCTAGTGAAAATGATAAGAAGGACTTGACACAGCCGATCACCAAAAGTTCCCCAGAACCAGAAGGGGAGCTAGTTGAGACCTGACACTAGTATGGAACCTTCAGAAAAGGTATACCAGAATTGAACATCCCCATGAAGGGATATACCAGCATGGATATGTGCGGACACATCAGAGCTGAAAAACTAAAGAGACTTGCCCCGTAATTGAAAACAGTGGTAATCAAGTAGAAACATTAGAAGAATCGCCTCTTGAAGAAATAGATATAAACTTTGTAACCTCGGGAGAATCTATGAATAAGACAACAGCTAATGTCGACATTTACTTTGCAAAAAAATTGTCACAATCATCGATCTTGATCCAGAGCCTGCATCGCTCGCTGAATATAAGAAATATCATATTAAGAAGATTGGAAGAAGGCAATAGAAATATAATTATTTTCTCTAAATAAAAGAAAGGTGTTTGGGTTAGTAAGTCGTTCACCTCTTCATGTGCACCCCGTAAGGCATAAGTGGGTATTTGTTCGAAAGAGAAATAAAAATAGTGAAGTAAATCAAGGTTTGTTGCACAAGATTTCACTCAACATCCAGGAGTTGTTTATGAAGAAACCTATTCCCCGGTCATGGGTGAAACCACCCTTTAGATATTTAATCTCAATGGCAGTAAACTTGAAGTTAAAAGTGAAATTGATGGATGTGGTAACAACACACCTTTATGGAATATTAGATTCAGACATTTATATGAAGATACCTGAATGTATCCCTGTCCAGAACCAAGACAGAGCAGATAGAAATTTGTACGGTGTGAAACTCAGAAAGTCACTGTACGAAGTTAAGCAATCATGCAGGATGTGGTATAATCACTTGAAGTAACTTTCTATGCAATAAAGGCTACACGAATAATGAGAATTATCTCTATGTATTTATACACTGATCTCAGGATGGATTTTATATAATCTTAGTGTATGAAGATGATTTGAATATCATTGGAACCCTAGAAGGTATTAAGAAAGCAAACTCTTACCTAGAGTCAGAGTTCGAAATGAAAGATTTGGGTAAAACCAAATATTGCCTAAGCTTGCAACTTGAGTATGCCTTTGAAGGGATATTAGTACATCAGTCAACTTACACTCAGAAGGTGTTAGAAAGATTTAATTCTGGAAAGACGTATCCTTCGAAAGTGCCGATGGTCGGGAGGTCTTTGCAGCAAAATAAGGACCCGTATAGACCTAGAAAAGAGCGGGAGGAAGTTCTGGGACTGGAATTCCCATACTTGAGCGTAGTAGGAGCACTCATGTATTTAGCAAAATGTACTAGACCGGACATTGTATTTGCTGTGAACCTACTAGCAAGGTATAGTACAACGCCTACCAAAGGCATTGGCAGGGAATAAATGACATCTTCCGATACCTTCAAGGAAGCAAAGAATTTGGTCTGTTCTACAGAAAGAACCAAGACCTAACTATGAATGGCTATGTAGATGCCAGGTACTTGTAAAATCCGCATACATCCAAGTCGCAAACAGCCTATGTATTCCTATGTGGTGGTACTGCATTTCATGAAAATCGTCTGAGCAAAGTCTTGTATCGACTTCAACGAACCACACAAAAATCATAACATTGTATGAGGCCTCACGAGAATGTGTTTGGCTTCGGCGGATGATTCACCACATCCAGCATTCATGTGGATTGAATACCGCGTAAACCCTACTATTATTTATGAAGATAATACAGCTTGTGTTGCAGAAGTGCAGATGGGTTATGTGAAGAGTCATCTCACAAAGCATATCAACCCCAAGCTCTTCTATGCTTATGAATTGCAAAAGATAGACGAAATTAAAGTACTGCATACTAAGTCATATGAAAATCTTGCAGATTATTTACTAAGTCACTTCTAGTATCTAAGCTTTGAAAGGTGCATACATGGAATTTGAATGATAAGACTTAGAGAAGTATAGAATTCAGGGGGGGGGGACTTTCACGAACTCATTATTGAAACTTGTTCACGAAAATCGAGTACCCAAAGAGTAAATCTTGGAGATTAAATAAAATTGGGTGGATTATACTCTTTTTTCCTTGACGAGTTTTCATGAAGTTTCTCGGTTAAGGTTTTTAAAGAGGCAATTCGTGCAATACAACAGAGCGTGTGTCATGTACTCTTTTTCTAAAAAATTTCCACTGGGTTTTTATAGAGTTTTGACGAGGCATGAACATTTAAGGATGGGTGCCCAAAGGGGAGTGTTGGGAAACTATAGCCTCGGCCCAACAGCCGGCCTATGTATGGGCACCCCATCCCAAACCCTAGCAGGGGTTGTAGACTATAAATAGGGGTGCTAGTCATTATAAATGATTGATCGTATGAAGAGCAATAAAGATAAGCAAGAAGCCTCCTATATCTCTGTGTTCAATCTACTATTTTGTTCTTGTGTTCTTGTATTGTTTGATATGATTCTATGTTTGTCTACGAGGTTATCGTTTGGACTGGACTCGCCAGTGATAATTCCTCAACTGTATATACTGTTCAGGCATCACCCGTGTACTGTAGATCCTGGTTGTAATTTCCCCACGTTTGTCATGGTGATCAATCATCAATTCGTCTTCTTAATTTGAGATGGCCGAGCTAGCTAGCTCGGTCCTTATAAATGAGCGCACTGCCAAAATAATCCTGTCAGGTCTATATACAACGACTGACAGATTCCTCTTGTAGCCTAGGTGGACCAAATAGTCTTTACGTTCATATGCACATCATGATGACAATATGAACCAAACTCCTTGGAACTGTGCGAGCAGTATCCATATCGCGGGTCTCAACATGTTATGATCTTGCTGCTGATAGGCACAATTCTTTTCTGCCCTTTTTTTAAAACCCAAAAACTCAATTCTTTGCATAATAGATGGTGTGGGATCCCACGTTATAGGTAATCGGTAGTGGCGGAGCTAGAACGGGGCACATGTGAGGTATAATATACCATTATAAATATTTATGGGGTCTATTACTCTAAAATTTAAGGTACAAAGGTACGCTCTCAACGTTGCTACGCCACCGGTAAGTTGGTACGGTACCCGGTAACCATGTCTCACATTTGCTTGTTCGAGGACAATCCCCATAAAAAGTTTTTCATAAATCGAGCGAGGAGTAGTGAAAATTTCAGATTTGAGGATGGGGATAAATGTAGAATAGTAATACCAAGAAGTTATTCATCATGATTCATGTATGATCCTTTACATGTAGTAGTAGTACCACTCTTTTGGTATCTAGTAGGGGATGCAACTATGCAAGTAGGGGTGGATATTCGGTTTATACGGTAAAATCGGTTCGGTTTATTTAGTAAAAAAAATATTTAGTTTTTGAAAGGTAGTCACCGAATTAACCCAACTAAAATAAAATACCGAACCTAATAAACCGAACCAATTCGGTTCGGTTAATTTGATATACCGAATTGTAACTCATGAGCGTCAGATTTAGATTCAGGCAACATAAGAACACACATGAACACTCAGGACCTCAATCCCAAACAATCAATTATTTCTCTCGGTTTCTGAAGAGACCATCAAGAATCTTAAACACAACCAACATCAAAACCATCATCTAAATCAGAAAAAGGAATAGAAAGGAAGAAAAAAATCCTTATCAAGACAGGCTACAGGAGCGCCACCGTCTAGCCACCTATCCTCCATATCTGTATGGCGGGTGATGCAGGCGAGGTGTCCGATCTTTTGATAAGATTGATAACTATCAATTTTGGTAGAAGTGACTCTCGCGATCCGACTACAACTGTATGACGACGCTTGCGCCTTAGTACATCTGAACACGAAGTTCAATCCCTGCGAGCAATCGAAGAACTAACAAGAATAACATGTAGGCAATCTGATATTGCAAATACAATTGTAGTGTAAACGGTATTGAAAAACAAAGGTGAGATCCCGAAGGTTGTCTTTACAGGTGGTCGTTCGACACAACTGAAGAACAGAAGTTTACACAATGGCTAAACCTAAACTCAACAAAATCCAAGTTCTAGCAAAGGGAGACAGTGGCTCCTATATGGGGAGACGACCAGGGGTGGCGGCCAGGGAAGTGGACATATGCCCCTAGGGTTACAAGGCCCATGGGCCCAAGTGGAGGTGGCGCAACACCCTTTTGACTTAGGCTTAGAAATAGACGTGAACTGTTTTGATAATTGTGGTCAGCTCAGATGGAATTTGAATATGAGGTTGGATCCGTTGGAAAGTAGACTTGATAAATTTTCCATGAAGTCCAAGAACGTCCCAAACGAAGTCTGTATGAAGAAGTTACGACCATTTAAACTTACTATTGTCGCGGTAGTCCGAATCCAAATCCAGAATGAGCCCAACTCGAACTATTACTTAACTCAGACCCAAAGTTACGTGGTGACCTCCATTATGCCTTCCATGCACGTCCATGACTCCACATGCCTCTCCTTCATCCTTTCCCATGTTCCTAAGAACAATTAAATCACTTGCATCAGGTAGCGGTCTATTCTTAGTAATATATAAACCTAGGAACGAATTCACTTGGTAATTAAGTTGGTGAGCACGAGCTCGAGTAAGTGGTCCTTGTAACACTTGCTATGGATGAGTTGTGTGTGTAGGCACGGTTGTATCTATGTGAGGGATGTCCTCATCATCCTCCCCTTCTTGCATTTGAGTCGTCCGCGACTCAAGCTCATCCTCTTCTCCTAAGTATGGCTTCAAATCTGCAATGTTAAATGTGGGACTAACCCCAAAATCTGCAGATAGTTCAAGCTTGTATACATTATCATTAATCCTTTCTAACACTTTGAGAGAACCATCACTTGGCATCAATTTTGATTTTCTCAATTAACCCCAAAATCTCCGCCGCGCGAGAGATAGCATCAATTTTGATTTTCTCAATTCAGGGAACCTATCTTTTCTCAAGTGCAACCAAATAAGATCTCCAGGTTCAAAAGTTAAAGGTTTTCTCCCCTGACTACCAGCAATTTTATTTTTAGCATTCATGCACTCTATATTCTCCTTAGTTGTCTCATGCATTTTAAAATTAATTCAGCACGTTGTTTAGCATCAAAGTTCAATTTCCCCGAAGATGGAATAAGCATTAAATCGATAGGAGCACGAGACACAGAACCATAAACAACTTCAAAAGGGCACATCTTTGTAGTAGAATGCAATGAACGATTATAAGCAAACTCAATATGAGGCAAGCACTCTTCCCACATTTTTAAATTCTTTTTCAACACAGCTCTAAGCATTGTAGATAAAGTTCTATTCACAACTTCAGTTTATCCATCAGTTTGGGGATGACAAGTAGTAGAAAATAACAAGTTAGTCCCCAATTTAGCCCATAAAGTTCTCCAAAAGTGGCTAAATAATTTAGCATCATGATATGAAACTATAGTATTATGCACACTATGCAAGCGAATAACTTCACGGAACAATAAATCAGCAATATTGGCAGCATCATTGCTCTTATGACATGGTATAAAGTGGGTCATCTTAGAAAATATATCAACAACCACGAATATACTATCCATCCCCTTCTTTGTTTTAGGCAATCCTAAAACAAAGTCCATCGAAATATCTTTCCACGGAACGCTAGGAACAGGTAAGGCATGTATAAATCATGAGGATTAAGTTGTGGCTTATCTCTTTGACATGTAGTGCAGCGAGCAACGTAGCGCTCGACGTCCCATCTCATCTTTGGCCAAAAGAAATGATCGGCAAGTATATCCTCCGTTTTCTTCACACCAAAGTGTCCCATTAGCCCGCCTCCATACATTTCCTGTAACAACAACAAACGAATGGAGCTAGCTGGAATGCATAGCTTGTTAGCTCTAAACACAAACCCATCATTTATGACGAATTTGTTCCACCTTTTTCCTTCTTTACAATTCAACAATATATCCGTAAAATCAGCATCATGCACACATTGCTCTTTAATAGTCTCTAATCCAAAAATTTGAAGTCAAGTTGTGAAAGCATGGTATATCTCCTAAACAAAGCATCAACGATAACGTTCTCCTTTCTCTTCTTGTGTTTTATGACATAAGGAAAAGACTCAATAAATTCAATACACTTTGCATGTCTACGGTTCAGTTTACCTTGACTTCGAATATGCTTTAAAGATTCATGATCAGAATGTATAACAAATTCTTTGGGCCATAAATAATGTTGTCAAGTTTCTAAAGTTCGAAAGAGTGCATATAACTCCTTATCATAAGTAGAATAGTTCAAACTAGGCCCACTCAATTTCTCACTGAAGTATGCTATAGGTTTACCTTCTTGTAACAACACGCGACCGAAACCAATTCCGCTCGCATCACATTCTAATTCAAAAGTCTTATTAAAATCAGAGAGTTGGAGTAGTAGTGCATGTGTTAACTTATTTTTCAACGTGGTGAAGGCGTTCTCTTGTGCAGTGTTCCAAACAAATGGCACACCATTCTTCGTGAGCTCATTCAATGGTGCAGCGATGGTGTTGAAATCCTTCAGAAGCGGCGATAGAATCCAGCAAGTCCTAAAAAGCTCTACACCCGTGTGACCGTGTTAGGAGTCAGCCAACTTTGTATTGCTTCAATCTTAGCTTGATCAACTTCAATTTCATGTGGAGTAACAACATAGCCAAGAAATGCAATTCGATCGGTGCAAAAGGTGCACTTCTCAATGTTACTGAATAAACGTGCACCACGTAAAGCATTAAAAACAACACATAAATGGTCAAGATGTTCCTCTAATGATTTGCTATATATCAATATATCATCAAAATAAATCACCACAAATATACCAATGAAAGCACGTAAAACTTCGTTCATTAGTCTCGTGAAGGTGCTAGGTGCATTAGTTAAACCAAAGGCATTACTAATCACTCATATAACCCGAACTTACTTTTGAATGATGTTTTTCATTCATCGCCTAATTTCATGCGAATTTGATGATATCCACTATGCAAATCAACCTTGGAGAAAACAATAGAGACACTCAATTCATCAAGCATATCATCTAACCTAGGATATTATTGATCAAGGAATAGGATAACGATACCTAATGGTGATATTATTGATTAATCTACAATCCACACACATGCGCGATGATCCGTCTTTCTTAGGCACTAAAATGACCGGAACAACACAAGGACTAAGAGATTTGCGCACATACCCATTATCAAGCAATTCTTGAACTTGATGCTGAATTTCTTTAGTTTCTTCCGGATTGGTCCTGTATGGTGCGCGGTTGGGCAATGATGCGCCGGGAATTAAATCATTTTGATGCTCAATCCCTCGAAGCGGTGGCAACCCCGGCGGTATGTCCTTCGGAAAGACTTCTTTGTACTCCTGCAAAATGTTAGTGACAGCAGGAGGCAAAGAAGAAGGTATATCATCAAATGAAAACAAAACTTCTTTGCAAACTAATGCATAGCAAACATGATTACTAGCATCCAATTCAGTCATATCAGATTTGGTAGCAAGAAAATTAGCACCTCAATTTAATTTATTTATTCTTCACATGAGCAGATTTAGGTTCTTTCTTCTTATGTTGCTCAAGCTCTTTTGCTACAATCTAATTTTTGCCCTTAGCATTATCTAGATTTCTCTCTCTACTAACTCTAGCAAGTTCATTTTTAACAATTTGTTCAGGAGACATAGGATGCAATAAAATTTTCTTTCCTTTGAACATGAGAGAGTATTGATTATTCCTGCCATGATGCACACAATCAGTATTGTATTGCCAAGGTCTTCATAATAACAATGAACAAGCTTACATAGGAACAACATTGTAATCAACATAATCATGGTATGAACCCATAGAAAAGTTTACTCTCACCATCCGTGTTACCTTCAACTTACCACTATTATTGAACCATTTCATATGGTATGGGTGGGGATGAGGGTTTCTCGGCAAAGTAAGCTTCTCCACCATATCCATACTCGCCAAATTGTTGCAACTCACACCATCAACAATTATATGAATCGAACGTTCCTTGACAACGCTCTTGATTTGGAACAAATTATGGTGCTGATTTTGCTCGACACGAGAAACTTGAGCACTTAGTACGCGTTGCACTATAATGCTTAAATACTTGTCGGCATCTTCGGTGCCAACATGTTCCTCCACATTATTAGACTCATCATCATGTCCTGCAGGGTCAGTTGCAAGCATAGCATATATTTTATCATCAAAATCACTAGCGGAGGAATACCCACAATCATCGCGTATAATCAATATGTGCTTGTTTGGACAGTCCCACATCATGTGTCCATAGCCTTTGCAACGATGGTATTGAACGTCCTTAGTTCGTCTTGTCGAAGCAACCGAAGAGGAGGTTTTTGCAGAAGCTTGTGGTGCTGATTTGGCTGCTTCAAAAACTCGTGGAGCTGAATTTGAAGTAGTAGGACGCTGCTTGTTGTTGGAGGATAACGGTGGTAGTGCCATAGTGGACGGGGCAGTAGGGGTGCGTGGCGTCCATGAGTTTGTGCGACCTATAGAAGAGTTAGATCGTGTCATCGTTTAGCATCCCTGCAATTCACGTTCAGGTTTGCAAGCAAGATGAAACAATTTAGTAATGGAGTTGTAATCTTTGTAATCAAGGATGTCTTGAATTTCTCGATTCAACCCTCCCAAAAACCTAGCCATTGATGCCTCCTCGTTCTCAACTAAACCATAATGCAACATACCAATTTGTAATTCTTGATAGTAGTCTTTCACAGACTTTGTACCTTGTCGTAAGCATTGCAATTTATTTAACAAATCATGAGTATAATATGAGGGAACAAATCGATGCCGCCTAAGCAATTTTAAAGCCTCCCAAGTGTTAGGTATGTTATTGGGATGTTGATAGCAATGTTCTTTCCACCAAACAGAAGTAAAGTCGGTAAATTCACTAGTAGCATCCCTAACTCGTCTAATCTCATAAAAGTAATGGTAAATAAATTTTTGATCAACAACTAGTTCCCAATTAAGATAACCATTAGGATCATATTTACCATTAAAAGAGGGTATAGTGAATTTAACCTTAGCAAAAGAATCATCGTTGTCACGTACGTCACGTCGTGGGGGTCTCGTCGCATATCTTGTCGATTAAAACGCAACTGTCGATGAGCTCGATCGTTGTTGTGGTTACCCATGTCATCGGCCTCGGTATCAGCCACATAGTCGAATTCATCTTGTCCCTCTACCGGCGCAGTAGGGGGAACAACAGTGGATGCTTGGGCAATCTCCTCAAGGTGCTCCATAACGCCTGCTATAGAAGTGTTAGTGATGCCTTGCGCTCTCTCCATCGTGTCGAGCATGGCGTTAGTCTCAATTTGGGCGCTCTCAAGTTGAGCAAGTCGCTCATTCGTGACTCTAACATCCTCCTCAAGACCCTCCGTACGAAGGTTCATGAGGCGACTGAAATGTTATATGATTACCTTCGTACGAGGAGTATGAGATGTATCCGCATCCGAAAGCTCTGCAGAACCTGCCATTGTTAGCAAATCACAAGAATATGTCCCTAACAGCTACTAGGATGTGGTGGTTCAAAAGTCGCTCACACTCAAGCCTTCTATCGAATTCTTACCATTTCTTACCAAGCACACAGGGGTGATCGGCAACCAACGGTGTCAACGTATCTCCGAAGATTGGATGAAGCGATTGCCAGGTGAAGCTCAGCCTGTACAGTGTAGAAAAGGTGAAGCTAGGAAGGCTCAAATATGGTAGCAAGGAGCAACAATAATCAAATCAGAGAAAGCAAACTAAAAAATCGTTCAACACCGGTTAGTGCTGGTCCTAGGCTAGATCGTACTAGAGACGCGAGCGTAGAACACAAACGAAATCACGACGCGGCAGAACTAAAGAATGTCGCATACGTAGTTCGAAGCTCAAAAAAAGATGTCAACTTCACGGGGACCCTTAGAATCACTTGTAAAATGGATCTGTCAATTTTGAGTGAATTTTAAGAAATTTGAAATTTTCTTGGTTTGTGGGTCCGTTTTGAGGCCCTAAATGACGTTTTTTGGGGTTGAAGTTTCCGCACGTGCGCCTGGGTGCGTACACGTATGATAAAATATCTGGATTTCTTTCCAACGGATCAAGAATCACCCCAATTGAAGGTCGTATGCAAAAGTGTGTGTGTGTGTGTGTGTTTTTTGTGAACACCATGCTGTTTTGGCTGTCTCCAAATTGGGCAGGGTTTCCTTATCTGTGACCAACAAGGGCAAAGCCTTCCTATATGGTGTGTCCGATTCCTAACTGACGTCGGTGTTCTCCTCCTCCTTTTATTCCCTTGCCATGGCAGATCAAATCCGGTTGCAACGGTGAGACCAAACGTGAGCAGAACTCGAAACTCTAAAAGAACTAGATACTAAGACCAGTAAAGGACACGACGATGCAACCGAAAATTCAACAATGCAATGCACGGAAAGAAAAATTGCGAGGATAATAGTAGTTTGGACAGGATGATGTACTACTAATTTTTTTTGGGTTTTTTTTTGTGCTGTAGGTAAAGAAAAGCAATCTAATCTATGGTAAACTAGAAATTCTCACCGAGCAACCTTGAACTCTGATACCACTTGATGCAGCGAGGTGTCCGATCTTTCGATGAGATTGATAACTATTGATTTTGGTGGAGGTGACTCTCGCGATATAACTATAAACATACAACGACGCTTGCGCCTTAGCAATTGTTGAACCAACTCCGAGATGTTACTGACCTTGCTGGAAGCGCGATCAACCTGAACACAAAGTTCAATCCCTGCGAGCAATCGAAGAACGAGCAAGAATAAGATGTTGGCAATCTAGTATCGCGAATATGATTGTAGTGTAGACGGTATTGAAAAACAAAGGTGGGTTTCCAAAGCTGTCTTGACAGGTGGTCGTCTGACACAACTGAAGAACAGAAGTTTACATAATGGCTAAACCTAAACTCAGCGAAATCCAACTTTTAGCAACGGGAGGTGGTTGCTCCTATATGGGGAGACGGCCAGGGAAGTGGACACACACCCCTAGGGTTACAAGGCACATGGGCCCAAGTGGAGGTGGCGCAACACCCTTTTGACTCGGGCTCAAAAATAGATGTAGACTATTTTGATAACTGTGGTCGGATCGAATGGAATTTTAAAATTAGGTTGGATCCGCTGGAAAGTAGACTTGATAAACTTTCCATGAAGTTTGAGAACGTCTTAAACGGAGTCCTTATGAAGAAGTTACGACCATTTAAACTTAGTACTATCGCGGCAGTCCGAATCTGAATCCAGAACGAGCCTAACTCGAACTCTTGCTTGACTCGAACCCAAAGTTATGTGGTGACATCCATTATGTCTTCCATGCATGTCCATGACTCCACATGCCTCTCCTTCAACCTTTCCCATGTTTCTAAGCACAATTAAATAACTTGCATTAGGTAGCGGTCTATTCTTAGTAATATATAAACCTAGGAACGAATTCACTTGGTAATTAAGTTGGCGAGCATAAGCTCGAGTAAGTGGTCCTTGTAACACTTGCTGTGGATGAGTGTGTGTGTGTAGGCACGGTTGTATCCATGTGAGGGATGTCCTCATCAGAGGGGGCGTAGATGGCGCTCGTCAGTGTCGGCGCCTCTTCAACCCGTCTCTACCCCTCGTAGGCTTGTTGCCCTCGCATCCTTGTCACGCTCGCCCTGGACACAGATGCGCGGTGGCTAGTGACAGCCTAGCCCAAGCGATGGCCCGACGCAACGGAGGGAGGCGATGTGCCGTCGTGTGAGTGGGAGGATTGGGATTTGGGGTGGTCAGCGACTTTTAGGAGGTGACTAGGGTTGGGAGAACGAGAGCTGCCTAGTTGGGAAGGGAAAATGGGGAATACTTTAGGAGTTTGGGTGGCCACAATGGGCCTTGGGCCTTGGCCCGCCTATAGGTTGCGCGAGAGTGGGTGAGCGCTTGATTGATAGGGAGTCGGGGTTGCTTTAGTCTTCAGTCTATTCGGCTTCTAGAGATTGAAAATCGAACCTAACACCGAATACCGAATAGGACAAAAATAAAAAAACCAAACTGAACACCGAAAACTGAATTAACCAACAATTTTGGTTAATTCGGTTCGGTTTGGTTCCATAATTCGGCTTCGGTAAAAAAATACACACCCCTGTATGCAAGATCACAAAGCCACAAAGGCAGTCTAGAGCTTTCATGCTGGTTTCCTCCCAAAAACTACAAGCGCGACCAAACAAGGGACATAAAACTATGATCGGTAGCATTTTTTTGAAATAATATTATTTTAAAATAAATTTACAAAAATAAATAGTAAAAAGCATTACAAAACTAGGCTATTGTCGTCATTTGAAATGGTGAAAGGGCCCTATTGCCATTCGAAACGGTGACAGTAACCTAGAGAATGGTGACAGAGACTTGAACAGTGCAGAGAGGTCCTTGTCGCCAGTTGAAATGGCAGTAGTGACCTATCGCCACTCCAACTAACGGCAGGACCCTGTCACCATTTCAAATGGCGACAGAGATCCCGTAAGTCCCTAATTTTTTTTAAATATTAATTTTTTTGAAAACTGACATTTCAAATGGCGATGGGGATCCTACATTCCAAATAGCGACACAATCCACCCTATAAATCTGCCATAGCTCAATTTTATTCAGAAAAAAAAGAAAGAGGAGGGGTGGGGAGGGAGAGGAGCAGAGAGGAGTAGAGGGGAGGAAAGAAGCTAGCGAAGCGCTGCCCTTCCATCGTCCACCTTTTAGGTAAATTTTAACCGAATGGATTACATAGTTTTAAATGTACAGTTACGTAGTGTAGTATGTTGTACATAATCCTTTTCGGTGGGTAGTTTAGTTTTAGATATGTAGTTAATCATGAAAATCTTGTTTATGGTGCAATACACCAAATATGTCGGATGCCACCAATTTTAAAATTTACTATAGCCAAGGGACTATTCTTGAGGGTCCCGAGAGGATTGATTTGTGTTATTTCCAATCGTCAACTGTGATCCTAACAAGACTAAAGCAGCGTACATGGGGCGCTATGATGCGGTGGTTGTTCCACACATTCGATTTGGACCATGTTGTGCATGATCTGAGATTGAGTGCCTTGCCAACCGAGCACCACATGACACATATTGGGAGTTAGTGCAGCTAACCAGAATAAGGTCATGGCAGTCATATGTAGCAGGGCGAGGGAGGAATGGTGGGATTTGGTCCTTCTGGCCTAAGCATTTGCCAATCCCACTCCTGCATCGGCGGCTGAACAAGAAGGGGTGGTGATACCAAAGAAGAAGTCAAGGACTTCAGCTACAGCGTGCCGCACACAATGGCCAAAGGTCCAGGAGTTGATGATGTTGTCGATGAAGACCCTGTGGAAGGAGCTCCTTCAGTCAGGCAAGTTAGTGGGCTTGCTAACGAGGGCGAGGAGCTGGAAACTCTAGTCCAAAGGATGGATCTCGAAGACCAGGACTACATGATATTTTCAAAAGGTCAATGACCCAATGACGAGGATATTGTGGAACAGCAAGCAGTCCCATCCGAGCAGAACACATACTAGTTCGACAACCTCATTGTTAACGAAAGCTCCCGTGTGCCGTGGGAGTACGACCAGAGCGAGATCACGTAAGGAGCTATGTACAAATGCAAGGAGGCCGTGCAGGAGACGGTCAAATTCTGGGGCTTGTCAGTGCGGTGTACATTCATAGTCCTCAAGTCTAACCTAAGATGCTACGACGTGAAGTGCGACATAGAAGGATGCCCTTGGCGGGTGCATGTATTTCAGCCAAAATGGGACACCTACTAAAAATGTACTATAGTGATCCCTCACACATGTGTTGTTGCTAAGTCAGTGCAGTCCCACAAGAATTTGTCATCAATCTTTATCGTGAACATCATGTATAGTGAGATCATGGATAATCTAGATTTTGAGCAACAGTCCATCATTCGGGCGATTGAGGTAATATTCCAATACACGATCAGTTATGCCAAGGCGTGGAGCGCAAAACAGAAGGCATTGGAATCAAGATTCGGTACGTTCGAGGATTCCTACCATAATCTCCCCGGCTAACTCCGAGTCATACAAGACAGGAATGTCGGCACTCATGTCGATATTCAAGATTTCACACATTCGAAGTGGGGGCAATAAGAGGGTACTGAAGTGTACATTCTTGTCTTTGCTCCATACATCAATGCATTCCGGCACTGCCGTCCAATCTTTGTGTGTGGATGACGCATCCTTGATTGGAAAGTACAAGGGCCAGTCACTGACTGCAATAGTGGCGGATAGGAACAATCAAGTTCTTCCCGTGGTATTCACATTCGTTGAAAGCGAGAACACGAACAACTGGTTGTGGTTCTTAAGGAATTTGAGGATTTTTGTTGTACAGTGCCTTCCTAATGTATGTGTCATACATGATCGACATGCGGGCCTGCTGAGTGCAATAACTCAGCTACAACAAGGAGAAAACAAATCACTTCCATGGTTGGATCTGTAGAGCAAGTGGTGCATGAGGCACTTAGGTACAAACTTCTACAGGCAGTTCCGCAACAAGGACTTGATGAACATGTGCAAGTGGTTATGCAACCAGAACCACCAGCGGAAGTTTGACGTACTCTGGAAAATTCTGGATGAGCAGACCCAGACTCACAGAAGGGAGGCAGCGAAAAATACCGCTACAAGCATTGACCAGGCCTCCGAAGCATTACCACGGATACCGACAGATGGTCCTAGTGTGGTGAGGAAGACGAGGGCACTGTTGAAAGGCTTTTCGGACTGGATTGAGCATGACCCTAAGGAGAGGTGGTTGATGCTACATGACAGGGGTGGTGCTCGATATGGTGTCATGACAATCAATCTAACCAAGGTGTACGATTGGGTCATGCACGGCGACAGGTGCCTCCCTTTGGTTGGTATTGTGGAGACAATTCTCTGTAGTACCATAAATTACTTTGTTGACAGAAACAACAATGCGTCGCTCGCCATGGCAAATGATAGAGTATTGTACTCCACCATGATCACCAAGCACATGGAGGAGAAGAGCAAGAAGGGTGAGATGCACCGGGCATTCAAAATAGGTACAAGGGAGCTTCGCTTCGAGATACTGTGCAGAGATAAAAGGACGTCACGGGACGAACCGCGAGAGGATCACCCACGAGTGTGCGCTACGCCGTGCTAGCTACGTATACACTTGCAACAAGCATCTTCTTCTACATAGACCCTACTCACATGTCATGGCCGGATGTTCGACGGTGGTGCAGTATCCCGACCAGTACCTCTCCGATTATTTCAATAAGGAGGAGGTGATGCAAACCTGGAGTGCAGAGCTGTATGGTTATGGTGGGGTTGGCCATTTCACTAGCCATCCGATCTGAGAGCAACTTATCTAGGCCGTGGACATTAATAGGCTGAAGGGAAAGGTTGGACGGCGACAGGTTCAACGTATCAACAACGACATGGATGAAGCAGAAACTGGGTGTGGCGTTGTACGAATACGTGCTCCAGTTGCAGGGAGTAGGGAGTTTGGACACACCTTGAAGAAATATCACATGAGAAATCCACAGGATGAAGGAGACATCGGCAGTCCGGACAGTGCCGCGGGGATCTCATCTGACTGCCCCACTCGAGGAGATTGACATGGCAGACGTTGAGATCACGGCAACGGAAAAAGTTTGTCTTATTGAAATATGTGGTGCTCAATGCTTTGTAATATTATTTTGATTTGTCGAAAAACTAGGTGATGATGTTGTGCTAAATGTTTTGTAATATCAGTGTGATTTGTCAACAAAATATGTGAGGACATCGCGCTGAATGTTCTGTAATATCATTGTGATTTGTCGACAAAAAATATGATGATATAGTGTTGAATGTTTTGTAATATCATTGTGATTTATCCATAAAATATGTGGTCAGAAATAGATAGTAAAAAAACATACAGAGGTCCTTGTGGCCAGTTGAAATGACGACAGGGTTCTGTTGCAAGTTGGGGTCGCGATAGGGCTACGTCACCATTTCAACTAGCGATAGGGACCTCTTTGCACTGTTCAAGTCTCTGTTGCCATTCTCTGGGCTACCTTTCGCTATTTCAAATGGCAACAGTAGTCTACTTTTGTAAAAGAAAAAATTGACTACTTATTTTTGTAAAAAATTTTAAAATGATATTATTTTTAAAAAAATCGCATTTTTTTTAGCTTGCTAGTTGTATTTCCGGGACCAGAGTAAGCGGATCTGGAGGCATGGCTGTTAGGTGGTTATGCTTCATAGTGATTGTATTGATAGCTGTATTTGTTTTGGACCCCTACCTATCCGTGCTGTGGTCATGAGAGGGCCCCTACCTATCCGTGCTGTGGTCATGAGAGGGCTAAATTAGTGCCTGTCTTATATTCATTTGTATGTGCTTGTCCGCCTCAAATTGATTAGGATTCCTTGCCCTCATACCCCATGTTAGTAGAGTGTGTTTGTATATATATATATATATATATATATATATATATATACACCTTTGTTTTCTGTGGACTTTACTTTATGAACACCGCTTTTTTTTACCGTCTACTACTTATCAAGTCACACTACGAATAGTTGTGAACAGGGGATTGGTGAAAAGAATTTAGAAGTGGATGAAGATCGGAAAACTCTTTGTAGTTAAATAAAAAGGTGCTTGTATACTAGCAATCCCCTATAATTATACAACAAAATTCGAGGTCCAAAAAATCCATATTAGTAGAAGCAAAAAACATGTACCATTTATTTGCTGGACTTTAGCATGCAATACTATACATTTTAAAGCTCCAATTTTCCTTACTTCCTAAATAAATTAATTTATATTTTTATGAGAAATTAATGAAATTCTAAACATAGTCTAAAAAGTAGAAACACTTAACTTTTCATATATGGGCACTCTAGCGATTTAACAGAAAAAAGAAGAAAGATATCACAAATACAAAATAAATAATATTTAGCTAATTAATTTTATTCTGAAAAATCTTTGTATCTACAAATCTAGAGCATATTATTTGCCATTTATGCTGAAAAAGCAGGCATCACTTGCTCCCTTTTCGTTTACAGCTTTTAGCAAACAAGTATCTGGCGAAAATGTTTTATCTATCCTCCTCCAAAAGAGAGGGAAAAAACGGATTTGCAATCTGTAAGTCGACTTAAATTTTCTTAAGTCTAAGTTAATTGTTGTGGCTGTTGAATTAGTGTAGAGAATGATGTACTATATGATTGGATTTTGATCTAGATAAAAAATATAATTTTTACTTAAGAAAATTTTAATCACCTAACGAATAAATAATAATAAAAATACAAATATTTCATAACAATCCGAGGACAAACTTGAGGCAGCTGCTAGCCTTTTGAGACAATTATATGTACATTTTCATTGTAAAACAAAGAACCACTCCGTTATCTTCGTGTATATGCCGACTAAATCATAGAGTACGTACTAGTATCGCGAAGCTGAACAAGGGCAAGGTTTAATTCCTCCAATTATCGAAAAAATAATTCGGACGAGAAGATCGATGTTAGTTTACGTCAATCGCTGCCATGCATCCATTTTAAGCTGAAGTTCCAGGACAGTTGCCGGCCGATCGCCAGGCACTCGACGCATCAGACCGCGGCCACGTGTCCCGTACGAGAGCGACCACCATCTTCTCGGACGGCGACCACTTGGACCGTATCATTTCATCCAAATCGGTAACCCCCAAAATGGAGAAAATTGGTCACAGCATGTACGCACGCACGCACGTAGTAAAAGAGGAAGGAACGTAACATCACTACGTTACGACTCATGCATTAGGCATATACATGTATAAGTACGATTGTCGGTCATTGGCATGCATGCATGTATCGATCAACAGCTTGCTATTTAATTTGTCCGTAGCTATGATCACCCAAAACCTTAGAGCGGTGAGATTATCCTATCTTTATCTTTGTGGTAAGAAGTTCTTTCGATTGTTTTAGATATTTGTTACTACAGATATGCAAACATGTGTTACTACATCACCGCCGAAGTGTTATTACACGACGGATATCGTGTTACTATGCCACCACCGGGGTGTTACCGTACGAACGACGGACTACTACACTATCGTCGGAGTTACTACGCTATTACTGTACCGTGAAAAATCGGTCCAAAACAACATAATGTGCATATATATCTACCAAAAGTTCTAGAATGGTAAACATAGAAAGAAGGTACATGACAAATGGTACACTTTGTTCGCTGACCAAAGAAATTAAAAACTGATTTACCGAGCATGCATTCTAGGTAATACAAAATTGTAATATTTCATAAAGAAAACCAAAGATTTCATATATAACAAAGGAAACAACGGACCCAACCAAGATGCCAAGCAGAGGATGAGGTATACTTTTGCTTTCCTACATGAACCGGCTTCTGAATTCGTGAATTCGAGTGACTAGACGGCAATGATAGCAGGATGAGAACAAGCAACCGAATAGTACATCGAGAAAGGATTAACGAAAGGGTCTTAGAAAAGGGCGTTTGCTTCTGTAGAACCTGCAAAGAGTACCAGATCTGCATGCACAAGAGGAAGGTGAGGTGAGGAGAGGGAGGGGATGGTGGAGATGGAGAGGAAAGGGATGGCTAGAGAGGGGTGTTACCTGAGAAGAGGGAGGTGGCGACGGGGAAGAGCTAAGGATCTCTCCAATCCATGGCGGTGGACTGGTGATGAGTGGTGCATGTTGGAGAGTGCTCTGAAGTGTGAGAATAGTAGGGATGAAAACGGGGCGGATAATTCCCACTCATTCCGATACTGTATCTGGAAAAAATCTGCCCAGGGTACCATTTTTTGGGTCCCGATCTGCATTCGAAAAATCTCATGGAATATAGGTTAGGATATGGAAAGAGCAATATATAACATGTATCTGTATTTTATAGGATATCTAAAAGATATTCGATAAATCAACAAAATGGATATCCGATAAACATCAATATCCTCTATGGTTTTCTAGTCATTGACTAATATATAATATGAATTTACATTTGATTATGTTTATGTTGTTAAGTTGGATAAATAATTCTTTAATAGGTGGTATAATTTGACACTTCTGTCGATGAAGTTGTATCTTTTATTTATGTGTATACTATCCGTCAAGTTATCCGTAACAGATTTGAATCCGATCCGCATCCGCCCCGTGCCCATATCCCAAAAAATCCAAATTTGTATCCGACTCCAGGGGTAAAAATATGGATTAGGATACGGGAAAAGTAATATTCGATCAGTTTTCACCTCTAGAGAAGAGGCAAATGTGACTTTTATCGGGATGGGATAGGGAATTTTTAGCGTTGTGAGGAGTGTAGCGCTCCTTTTCCCACCACACTTACGGCGAAAATTTAATTGGTGAGAGCCCCTTGACTCGCCTAAGTAGCAATACTAAACATAACAAGGAACCAAACACTTAGCTAAACTGTTAGCAATCTTATGTACAAACCAAATAGATCCTAAGTCTTATGGCTAGCTAGCTACCTAGCTAGGTCAGCTTGTCTGCGTCTTGGAATACATTGGGTTGCTTTCTGGGCTTGGCAACGTCGCTGGCATGGCAGGACGGCCGGTGTTAGCTAGCTAGCTGCGCAAGCAAAGCTTCGGTGGTCGACATGCAGGCAGATAGCATAATAAATGTGGTTGCTAGAGAAATATTGTACGATCACATCTTCCTCTTTACTCCTAAAGTATACACGAAACCACGCAAACATGATGTACCGTAACATATTAATTTTTTGCGTTTTTTTAATTTTAAAATAAAAGAAACCAGTTAAATTTTATTGAAGTAATTAAAGCTTAATTTTAAATTTAAAAAAATAAAAATAATTTAACATAAATAAATCAAACTTTAATTAAATTCAAAACTATTTTATTTTAGTTCCTTGTGTTCCTAGTCTTTTTAAATTTCTTTAGGACTTTTCAAGTTCTTTTGTTATTTCTTTTAAGTTCTCTTTAATTTATTTCTTTACATGTTTTCCCAAAATTTCAAAGCCTTCTTGTAAAAATTTATTTTAAATTTATTTTTTCAAAGTTTGGCTTTTATTTAGAGTTCTTGCTTATATCAATTCAAACTCCAAATCAATGTCCATCATCAATTGCAATTCAATCCGAATCTCAAATCCATATTGAAAATTCCCTCTCAAAATCGTTGGGCAAAGCCAATTCTCCCTCCCTTTCTTCCCTACGCCGAGGCCCATTTCCTCTGGCCCAGCCGGCCCACCTGGCCATCTCTTCCTCTCTCTTTGTGCCTTGTTCTGCTCCACCCGATCCGATGCCATGCCAGGCCGCGCCTGCATCGCGTTGAGCCGTGTCGCACCACACCAGAGCCTCGCCCAAGCTACGCTGAGGCACGCCAGAGCCCCCCTCCCAAGTCGGACTCAACTTCCGTGACCCGCACTCCTCCCTTGGCCATAAATAGCGCTGCCACCCGCCTCACGAGGTTCACCTCACCCCCCTCTCTAGAAACCCTAGGGCATCATCCCGAGTGCGCTACCACCTCACCGGAATGCGTGACAACGCCATCATCTTCCCCATGTCCACCAGTCGCCTTGCTGCCCTAATCTCCTCTTCGGTGAGCTTCTCGTCGTTTGGACCGCGTCATCACGCGTTCCCAACCTTCCTCAATCTTCCTCCCTCTCCTTTCGATCGCTTCATCACCATGGAGCATTGTCGCCGTCCCTTCTTCTCTGTCGTCAGTTGTCGTCACCGCGCCGTCTCTATCCCCCTCTGGCCTCCCCAGATGACCCAGTGCGACTTGCTCATCGTCGCTGAACTCGTGCTCGTGCCATCTTTTGGCGGGCACCGCGAGCCACCACCACCACCGCACACTCGTGTGCCCATGCCGTCGCCGCCACCACCCAGAGGATCCTCACCCCTTTGGGGTTCCGTTTTGCCTGTTTCCAATAGCTTTTTTTTGCCATTCACCAGTGCCTTCGCATGCCCAAGCCGCCGGCCACCACCCGTGTTTCCTTCCTCTGTTCTCTTCTATTTCCCTCCCTTTCTCATTGATAGCTGGGCTCCTTCTGTCATCTTCCCTCTCTATCGCTCTCAATAACAAGGGCCCCACATGTCATTCTAGGGAGCTTTTTATTATTTAGTCTGAAAAGGAATATTCCCCTCCCTCTCAATTTCGAGGATTTTTCAATTCCAATAAACTTTCGAAGGCCCGTTCTCTTTCATACGAACTTCGAATCAGTTGATTCTTCTTCCTAAATTCATAATCTATCGCTTGATATTTTATGGATTTTATTTGATTTTATTATTATTTATTTGTCTCATTTAGCGCGTATAAAGTCCGACGTTGCCGGAGCCAGCTTGGACCAGTTTGACGAAGTAACGCCAACCTTCGACGAAGGCAAGTCGTAGTCCTTTGATCATATTGAACCCAATACAGCAAAGGTATCTTGATTGATATCAACATGCATGCTACTTTATATCAAATGTTTCTGAGAGTAGCTAATTACCTAATTGACATTATGCTACCTTCATTATTGTAAATATCATGCATCCTTTGACACCATAGGTTAGGTTGTTATTAGTTGGACATAATTGTAATACCAACATGGGTGATGAAGTTATGCTTATCCATGCTTAGTTGTACGATGGGTTCCTATTCACAAGGTTAATCATGGTAATTCAACTTAATGATATATGTAATCGTGGCGGGTAGCCACTGTTATTAAAATTTATTATGCCATGGTAGGGGATGACATTGGTCCTAGTTGAATAATATAGTTCCATACTCAGGTGAATGATCGCGCACATTTTGGAAGATGTGGTCTCACATGAGTAATTACTAAGGACTTAATCTTGTGCGCTATTAAACTGATCGCCATATCGTACAACCACTTGTCTAGTATGGGATGGACATGGCTGATTAATTTGCAATATTTTGATTTGGTTCTGCCATGTGGTGGTGTGGGTTTCGGATAGACGAGTAGATTCATATGGCACAAGAGGCCCCTCCGACTTTGGTGGATGTATCCCTTCGGTGGTGAAATCTTAGCGGTCAGAACTGGGTTAAGACAGAGCTTTGTAAAGGCTTTGTGATAATCACTTAGTCACGCACCTATGGAAGTGTATCAGACGGATATTATAAACTGATTGTCTCTTGTAGGTAAAGGTGTACAACCTCTGTAGAGTGTTAAAACTATTCGAACATCCATGTCCCTGATTATAGATGATGACTGGGAATTTCACACGAGATATAGAGGTTTTTCATAAAATGTTGGACAGTGGAATGGTTGGAAAGTGAACGGGTA
Organism: Hsuehochloa calcarea; assembly: GCA_036346395.1. Classification (NCBI taxonomy): domain Eukaryota; kingdom Viridiplantae; phylum Streptophyta; class Magnoliopsida; order Poales; family Poaceae; genus Hsuehochloa; species Hsuehochloa calcarea. The sequence goes on along the minus strand of CM070597.1, from coordinate 60,805,719 downwards.
GTTCATTGGTTATTTTAAAGTAATTGTTTACTTTATTTATTATATCTCTTCAATTATACTTTACAGTCTACTTACAATATTTACTGTCAAGACTTGCTTTATGCAAAATAACCATACATCTATTGTTTTGTTCAAGCCTTTCATGAATATTAATTGCATACAGTTCTTCACAACTTGCTGAGTACTTTGTGTACTCACGACTATATACATTGTTGCTCAGTTGAAGGAGGTCAAAACTACTCAAGAGTTCTACGATAAATACTTTGAAGACTTTGCGAACTAAAATACACTCCCCACTCGATTGCCTATGGGCATGTCAGATAGCCACCCCAAGTTATCTTATTTTCGGTGCGAGAGTTTCATTTATTTATTAAGCCTTGTGTGGCTTGTTAAGTAAATGTTGACCATATAGTCTAATTGTTACTATATTGATATCTTTTTACGTAATTAGTTGAATGGATGGTATTTCATCGATGTTGTCACTGTGTGAGCTGATATCGATCCTCGTGTGAGCTCCGACATGATCGATCGATCTACGGTGAAGTGACTAATCCTTATACTAACTACTCTCAATACACGCGTGGAGGGTCGGTTGAAGCCGTGAAATTTGTATATTCAAGTCGACATGTATGAGAAGGTAAGTTCGTTAGTGCAAATTAGCCATCATCTACGGTGAAGAAGAATTTGTATATACCAAAGAAGCATGCAAGAACCAGATAAATAAGCAATATAAAATTACGAATAGGAATTAAAATTGTATTGATAAGTGGGGTTCCGAAGAACAATGTCGCTGTTGATCTCGCCGAACAAGAGAACAAAGTATAAAGTAGCAAAGCTAAACTTCAATCAACAAAACCTGACAAACCCTAAGGGTGGCAGCCCCTATGTAAAGGAGGAAAAGAGGGGCGGCGGCCGTGGGTACTATTCATGTATGAACAGTATTATGTGAATAGTTCCAAACCCTAGGTGTCCAACCCGAATTACAAGGCCCATGGTCCATTAGCATAGATGGCGCATCACCAAGTTACTTTACTCAAATATTACTAAGTGTTGGCCTAAACAACTTGATATATAGTCTTCATGCTAGATTCTGCTAAGCCTCAATATAGAAATATCCATTCCTTGTATGATCATCTCCATGCTTAGTGCTGCCATCATCTCCATTTAGCTTGCCTCCCGATCCTTGATTCCTAAGTAAAATAATATCACATGATTTAGGCAGCATCATAGAATTCATAGAATATGGATGCACTTGAAAACACATTAGCAAACTCCTGCAAAATGTTAGCAATAGCAGGAGGCAAAGAAGTAGGCATATCTTGAAAGGAGAACAAGACTTCTTTGCACACTAAAGCATAGCAATCAGATTTGCTATTCTCCATCTCACAAATATTAGATTTAGTAGCAAGGAAAACATAATCTTTCAATTTCATTTCATCTTTCCTAGTAATAGCTTCTTTCTTCTTCGGGTGTACAAGTTCTTTAACTACAATCTGATTTTTCACTTTTGCTACTCTCCTTTTCTCTATTAGCTCTCTCTCTCTAATTCATCCTTTAAAATAGCTTCAGGAGACAAAAGCAGCAAAGTAATTTTCTTTTCATTAAACATGAGAGTATACTTATTAGTTCTACCATGATGTACTGTATCTCTATCATATTGCCAAAGCCTACCTAGTAACAAAGAACATGCTTGCATAGGTACTACATCGCAATCAGCATAATCATGATAAGAACCAATAGAAAAATATACTCTCACAATGCGAGTTACCTTCAACTTGCCACAATTGTTGAACCATTGAATGTAATATGGGCGAGGGTGCTGTTGTGTGGTCAATACAAACTTCTCAACCATGTCCATGCTCGCCAAATTATTGCAACTTCCTCCATCAAAGATCACTCCATATGAACACTCTTTGATGACAAACTTTGTTTCGAACAGATTGTGGTGTTGATTATGTTCAGCACGCTCCATTTGTGGACTAAGTACATGTTTCACTATAAGGCTTAAATATTTATATGAAATTTAGCACTATATTGTTCCTCATCGCGCTCAGATTCTTGGTCATCACCTGCGAGGTCAGTTGCAAGCATAGCATATTCTTCATCGATGTCACTAGCTGAAGTATACTCACTATTATCCTTTATCAAGAGGACCCGTTTGCTAGGGCAATCCCACATCATGTGTCCATAGCCCTTGCAGCGATGGCATTGTGTTTCTCGTTCTTAACCCGTTGAAACAACCGAAGATGAACTTTGTGCGAGGTCTTGTACCATCATACTCTTGCTCGTTTCCGGTGCACGTGATGATGTAGTGGAAGTAGATGGACACTGACTGTTGGAGGAGTTTGTAGGTGCAGGTGTTCGGTTGGAGGGAGTAAATGGTGCTCTTGTTTGCCCTTGAATTGTGCGACCTCCAAAAGAACCTGTAAAATTTCCTTTGTTTCTGGATTGACGTCCTTGTACCTCTCTCTCAGCTTTACAAGCAGGATGAAACAAGTGAGTGATAGAATTGTATTCTTTATAGTCAAGTATGTTCTGAATTCACGGTGTAAACCTCTGAAAAATCTAGCCATCTTAGCATTTTTGTTTCTTCTAAACCACAATGCAACAAACCAGTTTGCAATTCTTGGTAATAATCCTCTACAGAACTACTATCTTATCTTAAGCGTTGCAATTTATTAAGTAAATCACGAGAATAATATGAAGGTACAAAATTTATGCCTCATTACTCTTCTCAAAGCATTCCATGTTCTAGGTATGTTCTGATTAGTACGATAATATTCTCTCCATCAAATAGATGCAAATCAGAAAACTCGCGAGTAGCAGCCCGAAATTTCTTATCCTCGGGGAATTCATGATAAAAAAATTTAATTCTACGGTAAGTTCCCATGTGAGATAAGCATCGGGATCATATTTTCCAGCAAAAGGAGGCATAGTGAATTTAATTTTACCAAATGCATCATTATGGTCACGTACCTCACGTTGATTTCTTCCCATACCTTGACGAAGCCGACGATGGTTGTGATCATTGTGAACATTGGATCCATCGATTTCTGTATCAGCAGTGTAGTTGTTCACATCTTCTTCTTCCAACTCATTTGCCCAAGAGCGGGCAACAGGTGGTGTGCGGCGAGCAGGAGACTCCTCCACTCTTGGCTCACTCTGGGCTGTGGATTCAGCAAGTGGCTGCGCAACACGTGTGTGGAGCGCCGCGAGGTTGTCGTTCATCTTATCCAAGGCATTGTGTATGCTCTCACTGAGCGAGTGCTCAATGTGCTGCACGAGCTCTCTCGTCCGAGGTGTGAGAGACCCGTCACCCGCATGATCCAAACAGTGATCATTATTGTTTCCGCCATGTTTTGATCCGCGTGACCCTGCCATTGTTAGTAGAAAATAAAGAACAAATCACAGTGTATATGTCCCTATGGACTACTTGGTTCCGGAGTTTCACGAGTCACTCTCTCACAACGCCTTACCAAGTTCTTACAAGCTCTTACCAATGCAGTAAGGAGGTGGTACAACCGGTGGCTGATTCGTGATACTCTCACTTGTGAATAGCCTAACAATTGCAAGGAAACGGTACCTGCTGAGTTAGTAGGAAGTGGAGCTCAGAAGGCTAGTATATAGCAAAGGAGTAGCAATTGTTCAAATTAGTATGCAAAGTTGAAAAGTAGTTCAAAGTACTAGTCACAAGTGCTGGTCTTAGTCTAAACCAAACCTAGTTAGTGCAACTCACAAGAACGACTAGGAGCAACAACGGGAAGGCTAGCACAAGAACTATCAAAGCAAGCTAGCAATGGATGGATTATGTCAATCTAAATAAGGAAAAAAATCAAAAAGGAGCCAGCTCTGAATTTCTTTTTTTTTCTTCAGTTTTTCTTCTCTTTCATTTTTTTTGCTCTTTGTTTTTTTTTTGCGCTCTGTTTTTTTGTGTGAATCCGCACCTGACTCAAATCTCTTCGAATTCCTCTTTTGCGCCTACGGAGGTATATGGGTCACAAACTTTTTGTAAAAGGTAGGGGTATAAAGGTAATTAAAAGATGAATCTTAGGTTTCCTTCTAGCAACACGAAACAACCTCTTTTAGCTCGCGGAGGTAGGGGTGGCTGGTGGTCGTAGCAACAAGATGGCCAAATAGTGGTAGAGCGAGTTGGTGCCGTGGTAGTGATTTGCAATGGCGGCAGGCGCTGTGGTGGTCAATTGATTGCCGCAACAGGCATCTTGGTGGCTGCGACAAAGATCGGTAGGCAGCGGCGGGGCAAGGGGTGATGGGTGCCACGGCAGCGAAGGCAGCGGCACTGCAGGGGGTGATGAGTGCTGCGGCAGCAAAGGTAACGACAGCAGGGGACGGTGGCAGGAGTGCGGCAGCCAGGAGTTGTAGCGGTAGCACAGAGGTGGCCGAAAAAATTACTGTGGCAGAACTAGACGACTTGCAAGGGAATCCAAACTACACCAATCTACAAGGAAACAAGCACAATGACTTGAAAATGCAATAAAAATTCAACAACGTGAACTAACAGAAACAAATTGCAATGGCTCAAGAGGCTCGGTATGGATGATATATGCAATATTTTTTTGGAAATTTTTTGGACTCTAGGTATGAAAAATAAATCTACTACTAGAAAACTGAAAACTCTCACCGATCAACTGTAGCTCTGATACCACTTGATGAACCACGAAGGTCCTGTTTTGGCCTGATCTTTCGATGAGAAGTAAGTTCGGTAGTAGTTGCTCAACTCTCACGATCCTGGCTACGAACTCGCAAGGCTCGAAACCATGCAATCGCTGAACTGCTCGACAAGTCGTTATCAACCGTGCACTAATACTCGGATGACCTGATCACGAAGATCAATTCCTGCATACACCAAAGAAACATGCAAGAACAAGATAAATAAACAATATGAAATTGCGAATAGGAAATGAAATTGTATTGATAAGTGGGGTTCTGAAGAACAATGTCGTTGTTGATCTCGCCGAACAAGAGGACAAAGTATAAAGTAGCAAAGCTAAACATCAATCAACAAAATCTGCCAAACCTTAAGGGTGGCAGCCACTATGTAAATGAGAAAAAGAGGGGTGGCGGCCATAGGTACTATTTATAAATGAACAGTACCATATAAATAGTACGAAACCCTAGGTGTCCAACCTGAATTACAAGGCCCATGGCCCATTAGCATAGATGCTGCAGCACCAAGTTCATTTACTCAAATATTGCTAAGTGTTGGCCTAAACAACTTGATATATAGTCTTCATGCTAGATTCTGCTAAGCCTCAATATAGAAATATGCATTCATCATATGATCATCTCCATGCTTAGTGCTGCCATCATCTCTATTTAGCTTGCCTCCTGATCCCTGATTCCTAAGTAAACTAATATCACGTGCTTTAGGCAACATCATAGAATTCATAGAATATGGATGCACTCCGAGAAACAAAGTCACATAACAAATTAGTTGGCGAGCACGTGTGTGGATATCGTGAGGATATGTGCACGATCTCAGGATGATGAGTCAATTGGCAATGGCTTTGTTGGTTTGCAAAATCTCGCGTTTTCGGGGTTTGCTTCTTCTTTGTCGGACCACAAGCGGTCGGCCGGTGGAGTCGGGCTCGGTCGGACCGCTTGTGGTCCGGTCGGACCGTGGTGGTGGCCGATCGGTTGAGTCGACCTAAGTTTGGCTTTTGGAGCTTAGCCAAAAATAGGTTGTGTAGGCAGGTGAGGGGAGTCTCCTGGATGTGGTCCCATCATTTTTGGAGCTCCCAGTCAAAAGTTCTATTGAGTTGAAATTTCCAGAAGGTTTCGGATTTTCAAGACAGATTTTTGACTAAGTCTTTTTGACCGGTCCGACCGCCGTTGTGGGAGCGGTCCGACCGGCCTAATATCGGTCGGACCGGCCCTGTGGGGCGGTCAGACCGACAATGGCTTGGAGGTAAGCCAAGTTCGCATTGATGCATGTTGATTGTGTTTAATGTTTAGTTATCAATGCTTTATTGTTGCATATTGCATTGTGGAACTAACGTGGGTCAAGTTGTGAAGAACTTGTTCCCGGAAACGATTTGTTTGTCTATTGCTATGCAGGTGGCTTGCAGGTCAACGACGTCAACGGTGAGTGGATCGGGACTACGCTTGGAGAGCGAGGTCGAGCGATCATGGATCTGGGTGAGGTCGTGTGACTCAAGCATGGTGCGAGATGGGCAAGATGGATCGAGCGGGTGGTTGATGCAATTTGGTTGGATCAGTGGTGCGGATATCGGTGCGAGTCTCTGGGAGGTTCCGATGGGATTCGGATAAGAGAGGCTTGGCGTCGATGAGAACCGCTGATCAACCTACACGTGGTGAAGCAGGCGATTGCTTCAACAGATTAGTGTGTGGGTCCCTTGTGTGAGTGGGCCCCAAATGTGAAACTCTAGTCCTCTCTAGTATAAATAGGAAAGGGGGAGAAGGAAAACCTTTGAGGCATTCATTTGGTTTCTTCCCTTGCTTTTCTAGGGTTAGGGTTTGGAGAGGAAGAGAGGGAGAGATTGTATGCTCCTTGGGTGAGCTCTTGTCCTCCTAGTTGGAGTGGCTTTGTAAGCATCTTGTGAGATCAATCAATCTTGTGATGTTTGCTTGAGAGATCTTTTGTCTCCTCTTTGTGTTCTTCTCTCATTTGAATGAATTTGGTGCTTCCTTGATTCAAGGGTTTATGCTTGGTCTCTTGACCCATTTTGTCTTGCTTTGATGTGTGGGAATACTCCTAGAATCATCTAGACCATCAATCCCCACAAGCAAGTCTTGAATCAAAGTTTTTCATATTTCTAGGGTTTGTGCACTTCTTTGTTTAATCCTTGAGAGATTGTTTTTGCGAAGTGGATCTGAAGGATCGTCGCTAGAAATAGGTCTCCAATATCATTAGGAAGGTGTGCTCGAAATTTGGTCAAGTTTTATTGGTCGAATCAAAAGTTGGATCAAATTTCGTTTTGGATTGGGTAGGATTTTTGATCTTGGACTCTACGGTCCGATCAGGTGTTTCAACGGCGTCCGACCGCCGCGTATATTCGACCATTGTTCTGCCGGGTCGAACCGTTGTCCACCGGTCCGACCGCCGATTAGTTGCGGTCGGATCATTGGTTGAACGCGTCGGTCGGACCGCCTTTGGTGGCGGTCGGACCGCGTGCCAGATCCACCCTTTGAGATTAAGTCTCCACGTTTGTGTCGTGTGGTTGTCGGGGTTTGTCGAATTGGCACAAGGCTTCATTGTGCTTCTCGATCTTCTTAGCTTCCATAGCTAAAGGAGTAAAGTTCGTGTTGAATTTGCTTTAGGCGAGAGAGTTGTGAAAGCGCCTATTCACCCCCCCTCAGTCGCCTTTCTGGTCCTACAAGTGGTATCAGAGCCGGTTAGCTCTTTTCTCTAGATCTTAGGTCTTTGGAGCCATGGCGGTGAGCGATATTCAATCGAGCCACATGCTTTTGATGGAGTTGATTTTGCATATTGGAAGGCCGAATGGAGGCCTACATCGAGGCTCAAGGGCATGCGATTTGGCTTAAGGTGAAAAACCCTTATGCCGTGCTAGCCGATGACAATTTGATCACTCCAGATGTGGAGAACAACAAATAGGCTCGAATTTCTTGATTCAAGGCTTTAGTCGATCGGAGTTTGGCGTGTTGCTCACTTGTTACATCGCTCATGAGATCTGGCGGACAATTTGTGATTATCACGAGGGTCCACTGCGATCAAGGAAGTGAGACAGAACCCGACTAAAGAAAGCATACTCCAAGATCGAGCAAAGACACGGTGAATCTTTAGATGGTGTGGGGAGATTTTCTAAAATTCTTCATGATCTCCATATTGTTGATCTTATCTTTTGAGTCGAAAATGCACGCCACTCTTGGGTTCTTTGGATGTGAAGGTGCAGGGGATGAAGATCAACGCCATCAATGACAACACTTGTCATGAGTGAGCTTACCATGGATAAGCTTTACTCTAGGTTGAAGGCGTATGAGATTGATTTTATCTCGCGTCTCCCCCATGAGCCGATGGCTTTAGTGGTTGACAAATCTGAGGGTAGATATCTTTGATTCCTTTAATGTTAGCTCATCTGAATTTTCTTTATGCCTTTGCATTCTTTGAGCGATGAGCAACTTGAGAGACTACCGAAGATGACTTAGCCCTCCTATCCACAAAATTCACGAGCCTACAACAATGTGAGGAGTAGGAGGAGAGGTGGACTGTCACTTGTTTGAGTGTGGTGAGCCCAACCACATTCGTTCTAGATGCCCCAAGTGAAGGGCGGGGAGGAGAAGGAGTCACAAAGGCATCCTCAAGCGAGGATGCTAAGTCCAAGAAGACAAACTATCGCAAGTTTGTCGGTACCGAGTCCTTGAAGCTCTAGAGGACGTGAGCATGGAAGATGTGGACTCGAGTCGGAGGGCGACAAGAGTGACTCCGTGGCAAGAAGAAGGCACGTGATTTCACTAGCATGTGCTTTATGGCTAAAACGACCACGACGACTTCTCCAACGGCGAGGATCTTTTAGTGATCCGATGAGGTATGCCCTTCACTTCGACATGAAAAGGGCTTTAGTGCTTCTTTGAACAAAATTGCATAAGCAAGCTAAAGTGATCAAGAAACAGGATACTATGATTGATAATTTGAACCTAGAAGTGGTTAGGCTCAAATCCATTAACCACGATGATTTCGTGATTCATGCTCTAGCTTGCTTAATGAATTGTCAAGCTTGAATAATGCTCATTCCTCTGTTGAAGAACAATTGAAAAATGCTCTTTACGAACTAGAATCTCTCAAGTCTAGTTACATTTGCATGAATGCCATTCCGCTTGATGTGATTGCTTTAGATGCTATTAGTTAACTTGCTCAAGCTGTGCTTTGCTAGAATTAAAGCTGGATAGCTCTTTAAAAGAATTGGAAAAATTTGATGCTAGTCACACTTGTTCTCATTGTAAGAATAATCAATTAAAATGCAAGAGATGGTGAAATGGTTGCTTATTCTAGAATTACCTCTTGTGAAAATTGCCTAAGTTTACAATTGAGATTGAAGCTTTAAACAAGACTCTTGAAGAAAGCTAAAATTGAAAGATCCATGTCTCTTCTTGCTTCAAAGAAAGTTATTGATTCTTCCTCTTGTATGTTGCATCTTTGAAATTGAAGCTGCTATTGGTAAGATACAAGAGTCTTTTAGAGTCAAATTTAAGGAGCAGATTGAATAGGATTGGAGAGTCCTATTGTGTGTCTTGTGAGGCTCTTAAAGTGGAAGTGGACCTTCTTAAGAGCAAACATGTTGAGGCAATCGATTCTAAAAAGTGCTCCAATTGTGGAGTTTTGGCAAAAGAGAACGATTACCTCAAAATGACTCTTGAGAAGTTTTCTAGTGGGAAAAGAAACTCAACTTGATTCTAGACCAATCCAAGGTGAGTGTGAAAAGCAGATGGCCTAGGTTTTAAGTCCTAGAGCTTTCCAGAATCTCTCACCAAAGATTGCTAGAGTTGTGAAAAGTGGTGTGGTGAGCAAGAACCTTCTTTGACTTCAAAGGTTGTTCCTAAATCATGAGGTTCTGCTCAATCTCCTTCTAGCAAGAAAGGTGCTTCTGTCTCACCGAGACGGACCCCTCAAAGGTCAAGTACAATTGCACCTTACGCAAGAAAGAGGGCCACACTGTTGAGTTTTGCTTAGGGAGCAAAAATTGAGAGGAAAGAGAGAATGAGCACTTTGAGATCCATTAGAGGAGTCTCTTCATTGTAGTCTCTAGAGCAGGCTGACCTATTCGACGTACCACATATCGGCCTAGGTTCGTAGAGAACTTTGTTGACTCTTTTGGTGGGTCGAGCGGAAGTTGGTCTTGGATATCGTGAGGATAGACCACGGGTAACACCTAGGCAGGGGAGTATCGGTCTTTTGGTAGATCGTTTTGGAGAGGTCCAGGTGGTGCTCATGGGCATTCTTATGATTTTATGCCTGATCATTTTTCTGCTGCTTCTTTTGCTTTTCCCAGGCCTCATCCATCTCAGTACTGGACTCCTAGAACTTTTATCTCAAATCCCAGTACTGAGGCTTGGATGTTTTGAGGGAATTTGCTCTTTTTGTTTTCATTGTATCATAATGCATTTTTATCTCAAATGTCTTGCATTGCATAATAAAAATTGTGGAGCTTTGATTATTATCCTTGTATGACTTGATTTCATGTTCTATACCTTATCATATCAAGTGATAGTATGCTAGACTTCTTTTATGGCTCCTCTTGTTTAGCTCAGCTTTTGCCTTGCTAGCTTTATATCTGTGAGCAAATTGAATCGAATCATGTCTTGTTGGATCTTGTGACTAGTTTTGCTCTAGTGATCCTCTTATGATTCTTGCCATGTCTTATAGGTTGAATTGAGTCTTGAACTTATTTTGAGATGAAAAATGACCTTTTTATCTTATTAAGTCAAGCAAATGGAAAATGAGATTTTCTGTGCGAAAAAACTGATCTCACCAATCCTTTCTCATGAGACGGCTTGCCATTGCACTAGGCATGAACTCAGGGGGAGTTTTGGATGACCTAGACCACTCTTTTAAGCTTATCGCTTGAGATGGTCGCGACAAGGCTTGAGATCTAGCACAGTAAAAAAAAGGGGGAGAAAAAGAAAATTTGCCCAAAAAGGGCTAAGTGCTTGAGCTTTGCTTCAAAAGAATTCTCTTAATGCTCAAAATGCCTCAGTTCTTGTTTTGAGTCTCTTTTTGCTTATAGACATGGCTTGACTCATTATTGGTTGCTTTTAGTGAAACTTTGCCATTGAGCAACTTTTCATGATTTTAATTCTGTTAATCTCAGATTGGTGCTATCTGGGTTTTAGCTTTGCAGTACATGTTTTTGCCATGATTGAATATAGCTTCTACTCTTTATATGGCTTGGTATATGTCTTGTACTGTCTACATAGATAATGGTCATGGCTCCTTTTGCTAAATTTCAAATAAAGTCATTTCTTCATGCTCGTTCTTCTCTCATGCATCTTGATGAATTCATTGTCAAAGGGGAGAAGGATTGAAGAAAATCTTGCTTTAGACTTTGGTTCACATAAGGTTTCATGCATAAAGAACACACACACACACACACAAAAAAAATTTGTGAACCCTTTGAAAATTTGTGATCATAGTGAGTTGAGTCTCTGGGTTTTATTGCCTTTTACGATTTGAATTGCAATTCAAGAAGACTCACAATGATCAAAGGTCAAATAGAACTTATTGTCTTTCATATGGACCTTAGTGAGATTTTTGGCCATCTTTGGATTTTGAATCTTTTGTGCGTTCAATGCCTTATCTCACTTGCTTTCACTATTCGAAGCCGACTTGGTGGTTCCTAAGCTTTTTCTTGCTTATGGACCAAGTTGTGCCTTTATCAGCAGCGATTTTACTTTTCATTTGAAAAACCACATTTTCTTGAAATTACCAATGTGTTCATCAAGGGGAGATTGTGGATATCGTGAGGATATGTGCACGATCTCGGGATGATGAGTCAATTGGCAATGGCTTTGTTGGTTTGCAAAATCTCGCGTTTTGGGGTTTGCTTCTTCTTTGTCGGACCACAAAGCGGTCGGCCGGTGGAATGGGGCGGTCGGACCGCTGAGTGGGTCGATCGGGCCGTAGTGGTGGCGGTCGGACTAGTCGACCTAAGTTTGGCTTTTGGAGCTTAGCCAAAAATAGGTTGTGTAAGGCGGTGAGGAGTCTCTGGATGTGGTCCCATCATTTTGGAGCTCCCGGTCAAAAGTTCTATTGAGTTGAAATTTCGGAAGGTTTGGATTTTCAAGCTAGATTTTTACTAAGTCTTTTTGGCCGGTCCGACCCCAGTTGTAGGAGCGGTCCGGCCAACCTAATATCGGTCGGGCCGGCCCGTGGGCTGATCGAGGCCGGCAATGGCTTGGAGGTAAGCCAAGTTCGCATTGATGCGTTGATTGTGTTTAATGTTTAGTTATCAATGCTTTATTGTTGCATATTGCATTGTGGAACTAACGTGGGTCAAGTTGTGAAGAACTTGTTCCGGAAGCGATTTGTTTGTCTATTGTGCGGTGGCTTGCAGTCAACGGCGTCAGCGGTGAGTGGATCGGGACTACGCTTGGAGAGCCGAGGTCGAGCGATCATGGATCTGGGTGGTCGTGTGACTCAAGCATGGTGCGAGATGGGCAAGATGGATCGAGCGGGTGGTTGATGCATTTGGTTGGATCGGCGGTGCGGATATCGGTGCGAGTCTGCGGGAGGTTCGATGGGATTGGACAAGAGAGGCTTGGCGTCGATGAGAACCGTGATCAACCTACACGTGGTGAAGCGGCGATTGCTTCAGCAGTTAGTGTGTGGGTCCCTTGTGTGAGTGGGCCCCAAATGTGAAACTCTAGTCCTCTCTAGTATAAATAGGAAAGGGGGAGAAGGAAAACCTTTGAGGCATTCATTTGGTTTCTTCCCTTGTTTTCTAGGGTTAGGGTTTGGAGAGGAAGAGAGGGAGAGATTGTATGCTCCTTGGGTGAGCTCTTGTCCTCCTAGTTGGAGTGGCTTTGTAAGCATCTTGTGAGATCAATCAATCTTGTGATGCTTGCTTGAGAGATCTTTTGTCTCCTCTTTGTGTTCTTCTCTCATTTGAATGAATTTGGTGCTTCCTTGATTCAAGGGTTTATGCTTGGTCTCTTGACCCATTTTGTCTTGCTTTGATGTGTGGGAATACTCCTAGAATCATCTAGACCATCAATCCCCACAAGCAAGTCTTGAATCAAAGTTTTTCATATTTCTAGGGTTTGTGCACTTCTTTGTTTAATCCTTGAGAGATTGTTTCTGCGAAGTGGATCTGAAGGATCGTCGCTAGAAATAGGTCTCCAATATCATTAGGAAGGTGTGCTCGAAATTTGGTCAAGTTTCATTGGTCGAATCAAAAGTTAGATCAAATTTCGTTTTGGATTTGGGTAGGATTTTTCAGTACTAGACTCTACCTGGTCCGGCCAGGTGTTTCAACGGCGGTCCGACCTTGCGTATATTCGAGCCATTGATTCTGCCGGGTCGAACCATTGTCCACCGGTCCGACCGCCGATTAGTTCCGGTCGGACCATTTGGTTGAGCGTCGGTCGAGACCGCCCTTGGTAGCCGGTCGGACCGCTTTGTGCCAGATCCACCCTTTGAGATTAAGTCTCACGTTTGTGTCGTGTGGTTGTCGGGGTTTGTCGAATTGGCACAAGGCTTCATTGTGTGCTTCTTGATCTTCTTAGCTTCCATAGCTAAAGGAGTAAAGTTCGTGTTGAATTTGCTTTAGGCGAGAGAGTTGTGAAAGCGCCTATTCACCCCCTCGATCGCCTTTCGGTCCTACAAGTGCTCTAGTTGTTGGTCCTTGCACATCAAAAGCAGTAGGAATGGTTGTATCAGTGGAAGGAATGTCTGTGGCTATCATGGGGATATATGCATGATCTTAGGATGATGAGTCAATTGGCAATGACGTTGTTTTCGGAAATGCTCCTATGTTGTTCAGACCTCAGGCGGTCCGACCGGCAGTTACTGGCGGTCAGACCGCTCGTGGATCGGTTTGACCGACGACATTGCGGTCCGGCCGTGAGTGGGGCGATCCGGCCAGGCTATGTGCTGTGATCCGGCCAACCCTGATTCTTGATGGAATTTGGAGCTAGGCCAAAAATAGGTTGTGTAGGCATGAGAGGGGAGTCTCCTGGATGTGGTCACATAATTTTTAGAGCTCCCAGTCAAAAGTTCTATTCAAATGAGAATTCCAGAGAGTTTTGGCTTTTCACGATGGAATTTTGGCTAAGTCATTTTGGGCGGTCTGACCGGCATTATATAATCGGTCAGACCGGTTGTGAATCGGTCAGACCGGCAGGGTAGGGCGGTCAGACCAGTTTCCACTTGTTCTTCGGCCAACTAAGCATTGTTGTGTTTCGATTGTGTCTAGTGCATGAGTTTCAATGCTTTAATGTTGCATATTACATGGTTGAGCTAACGTGGGTCCAGTTGTGAAGAACTTGTTCCCGGAAACGATCTCTTTGTCTATTGCTGTGCATGTGGCTTGCAGGTCAACGAAGTCAACGGCGAGGAGGATCGGGACTAAGCTTGGAGAGGCGAGGTCGGGGCGATCATGGATGCTTGGGTGGTCGTGTGACTCAAGCATGGCGCAGAATGGACAAGATGGATCGAACGGGCAGTTTGTTGCAGTTGGTTGGATCAAGCGGTGCGGGGGTCGGTGCAAGTACCTTGGAGGTTCCGATGGGATTCGGACGGGAGAGACTTGCCGACATGATGAGAGCTCTTGTCCTCCTTGAGGGAGTGGCTTTGCAAGCAACATCTTGAATCAATCAATGGATGCTTGTTCTAAGATAAGGTCTGATGTGTTTTCCTCTCTCTTTTGGTGATTTTGGTGCTTCCTTGATCCGATCATTTTTGGTTGGTCTCTTGACCTCATATACCTTGCTATGATATGTGGGAATACTCCTAGAACCATCTAAATCATCAATCCCCCATGAGCAAGATTTGGATCAACTTTTTCATTTTGCTAGGTTTTGGACACTCCTTTGGTAAAACCTAAAAAGATCAATTATTTGACTTGGATCTGGACGACCGTCGCTAGGAATAGGCTCCAGATATCCTTAGGAAGGTGTGTTCCAAATTTGGTCAAGTTTCATCGGTTGAATCAAAAGTTAGACCAATTTTCGTTTTGGTTTCGAGTGGTGTGCAGTGGCTCTGGACTGAATCGGTCCGACCGATTCCTAGCGGCGATCGGCTTGCGGCTATTACCGCCTTGATTGGTCGCCGGTCGAACCGTCGACCTTGACCTTGATTGGCGTCGGTCAGACCGGTCTACCTGAGATCAATTCTCCATTGTTGAGTCTTGTGGTTAAGGGGGTAATCGGATTCAGCACAAGGCTTACTCTGTGCATTTACTAATCTTCTTAGCTTTCAGAGCTATAGGAGAAAAGTGTGTGTTGAATTTTATTAATACAAAAATTAAGAAAGCGTCTATTCACCCCCATCTAGTCGCCTTTCCGGTCCTACAAGTGGTATCAGAGCCCGGTTAGCTCTTCTCATAGATCTTAACCGGTCTTTGGAGACATGGCGACTGACAAGTATTCAACCAAACCACATATTTTTTATGGGGTTGATTTGGCTTATTGGAAGGCCCGCATGCAGGCCTACATCGAGACTCAAGGGCACGCAATTTGGCTTAAGGTAAAAAAACCCTTATGTCGTGCCAGCCGATGACGATGTGATCACTCCAGATGTGGAGGCCAATAGCAAGGCTCGAAATTTCCAGATGTGGAGGCCAATAGCAAGGCTCGAAATTTTTTGATCCAAGGTCTTAGCCGATCTGAGTTTGAGCGTGTTGCACATTTGAGGTCTGCTCATGAGATCTGGCAGACTCTCTGTGATTACCACGAGGGCTCTACTGCGATCAAGAAAGTGAGACATAACCAGCTCAAGAAAATATACTCCAAGATCAAGTAAAGGCCTGGTGAGTCTTTAGATGAGCTGCGGGGAAGGTTTTCAAAGATTCTTCATGATCTCCGCGCTGTTGACCTTGTCTTCTCTGAGTCGGAGAATCCAGCTTTTGGGTGCTCTTGATGTGAAGGTCTGGGGAATGAAGATCACATCCATCAATGAAAACACTGTCATGAGTGAGCTTACCATGGATAAGCTATACTCAAGGTTGAAGACACATGAGATTGATTTTATCTCGTGTCTCCCCAAGACAGAGTCGATGGCTTTAGTGGTCACACTTCTAAGGGTAGTTCATCTGATTATTTGGATTTAAGCTCATCTGGCTTTTCTTTATCAGCTTTACATTCTTTGAGCGATGAGCAACTGGAGAAACTACCTGAGGAGGATTTAGCCCTCCTTTCCACCAAATTCACGAGAGCATACAACAAGGTGAGGAACAGAAGGAGAGGTGGCCCTATCACATGCTTTGAGTGTGGTGAGCCAAACGACATTCGCTACCGGTGCCCCAAACTAAAGGGTAAGGAGGAGAAGGACTCACGAAGGCATCCTCAAGCGAGGGATGCGAAACCCAAGAAGATAAACTATCGCAAGTTTGTCAGCCGGGTCCTTGTCGCTCTTGAGAATGTTAACATGAGCGATGTGGACTCAGAGACGGAGGACGACGAGGATGACTCCCATGGCAAGAAGAATGCACAGGATTTCACCAGCATGTACTTCATGGCCAAGGACAGCCACGACATCGACTCGTCCAATGACGTTGATCCCTTCAGCGATCCCGATGAGGTATGCCCTTCGCTTGCTGATATGAAACGGGCTTTGGTTCTTGCTGAAAAGAAAATGCATAAGCAAGCTAAATTGATTAAGAAACAGGACATTATGATTGATAATTTGAACCTAGAAGTTGTTAGGCTCAAATCAATTAATCATGTTGATGTCTGTGATTTCTGCTCTAGCTTGCTTAATGAATTGACAAGCTTAAAATCTGCTCATTCCTCTGTTGTGAATCAATTGAAAGATGCTTTAGATGAAATAGAATCTCTCAAGTCTAGTCATGTCTACATGAATGCTATTTCTCTTGATGAGACTGTTTTAGATGCTATCCCTTTATCTTGCTCTAACTGTGCCTTACTTGAATTAAAATTGGATAGCACTATGAAAGAATTGCAGAAATTTGATGCTAATCATACTTGATCTCATTGTAAGAATAATAGGATTAAAATGAAAGAGATGACAGAAATGGTTATGTACTCTAGATCTGCATCATGTGAAAATTGTCCTAAGCTCACAATTGAAATTGAAGCTCTAAACAAGACTCTAGAAGAAAAAGCTAAAATTAAAAAATCTATATCTTTTACTGCTTCTAAGAAAGTTATTGACCCTACCTCTTGTGTCTTGCATGCTGAAGTTGAAACTATTGTTGGTAAGATACAAGAGGCTTTTAGAGTTAAATTTAAGGAGCAGTTGAATAGGATTAAGAATTCCTATTGTGTGTCTTGTGAGGCATTAAAAGTTGAAGTGACTCTTCTTAAGAATAAGCACGATGAGGCAATCAAGTCAAGAAAGTGCACTAGATGTGAGGATTTAGCCAAAGAGAATGATTATCTCAAAGTGACTCTTGAGAGGTTTTCTAGTAGGAAGAAGAAGCTCAACATGATTCTTGACCAATCTAAAGTGAGTATGAAAAATAGTGGCCTACGTTTTAATTCCCTAGAGCATTCTAAGAACCATCCACATAAGATTGCAATAGTTGTTAAAAGTGGCCTGTTTGAGGTAGAACCCCCAAGCCATCTAAGGTTGCCTTGGGATCTGCAGGTTTTACTCAAACTCTTTTCAGCAAGACAGGTGCTTCTGCTTCATCAGTACAGACCCCTCAAAAGGTCAAGTACCATTGCACCTTCTGCAAGAAAGATGACCGCATTGTTGAGTTCTGCTTTCGTAGAGCCAAAATTGAGAGAAAAGAGAGAATGAGCGCTTTGAGAACCATTAGAGGAGTCCCTTCACCTGTTGTAGTCTCTAGAGCCAGGCAGCCTATTTTTCGTACTACACATAGGCCTAGCTTCGTAGAGAACTTCGTTGACTCTTTTGGTGGGTCTAGGCAGCATTCTGGTTTAGGATATCGTGAGAAGAAACCACGGGTAGCATCTAGACAGGGGGAGAATCGATCTTTTGGTAGATCGTTTCGGAGAGGTCTAAGTGGTTCTCGTGTGCATTCTTATGATTGTGTTCCTGATCATTTTTCTGCAGCTCCTACTGTTGTTCCCAAGCATCGTGCGTCTCAGTACTGGATTCCTAGATCTTTTATCACTAATCCCAGTACTGAGGCACAGATGTTTTTTGCTTGTGCTTTTTAGGTCCGTCGTGCAAGGAAGGAGGACATATGGCTTGTTGACTCCGGGTGTTCTCGACACATGACTGGAGATTCTAGATGGTTCTCCTCCCTCACGCGTGCATCCGGCAATGAATTGATTACCTTTGAGGATGCTTCTACTAGGACCGTGACAGCCAAGGGTACTGTGCGCGTCAACAACAAGTTCATGCTTAAGGACGTCGCTTTGGTAAGTAAGCTGGGGTAAAATCTGCTATCTGTTTCTCAGCTTCTTGATGAGGGTCTAGAAGTAAGGTTCAAAAGTGGTGAGTGTAGAGTTCTAGATTCCTCGGGTGAGCTTGTCTTTGAGATCTCCAGGTTTGAGAAGATCTTTTGTGCAAATTTCAGTATCTCATCTGCTTCCAGTCCTAGGTGTCTTGTAGCCTCTGATTCTCATGATCTTGTCTTGTGGCATCGTAGACTTGGGCATATAGGTTTTGACCACTTGACTAGAGTCAGTTGCAAGGAGTTGATTAGAGGTTTGCCTAGGTTGAAGGCTGTTAGAGATCTTGTGTGCTCGCCCTATAGACATGGTAAGATGGTTTCTGCTTCCCATCCACCTCTTACCTTGGTGATTACTGATGGATCAGGACAACTTCTGCACTTAGACACTGTTGGTCCTTCTAGAGTTCAGTCAGCTGGTGGGAAATGGTATGTGCTGGAGATTGTGGATGATTTCTCAGGTATTCATCGGTTTATTTTCTGGTTTCTAAGGACGAGGCTTTTGGCTTCTTTAGAGAATTAGTGCTTAGACTTGCTATTGATTTTCCTGGAGCCTTAAGAGCCATTAGGAGTGACAATGGGACAGAATTCAAGAATTCTTCATTTTCTACCTTCTGCACTAATAGGGGAATTGAGCACCAGTTTTCATCTCCTAGAGTTCCCCAGCAGAATGGTGTTGTAGAGAGGAAGAACAGGACCCTTGTAGAGATGGCTCGGACCATATTAGATCAACATTCCACACATAGGAGGTTTTGGGCAGAGGCGATCTCTCCTGTTTGTTATATCTCTAATAGGGTTTTCTTGAGATATGTGATTGGCAAGACTTCTTTTGAGCTTAGATTTGATCATAAGCCCAAAGTCTCTCATTTCAAGATTTTTGATTGCAAGTGCTTCATTCTTAAATATGGCAACCTTGATAAATTTGAATCTAGATGTTCTGATGGCATTTTTCTTGGATATCCTGCTCATTCTCGTGGCTATCGTGTATTTAATTTTGACACTAACAAAATTATTGAGACTTGCGAAGTCACTTTTGATGAGGCTAGTCCTGGTACTAGACCCGATGCTACAGGTACACAGGTTCCTGACATTCGAGAAAACATCTTCGTCGACGATGACTCTGAGGATGACGATCCAATCCATCCTCCAGTCACATCTGAGATGGTTGGAGAGCCTGCTCCCTCTACTCCAGCTTCAGCTGAGCAGCCTCCTTCGATATTCACCGACGATCTGAGTGGTTCTGTTCCTACCTCCACAACTCATGGGGTAGAGGCCACTTCTGCACCAGGAGCTCCTCTTCACATTCAGCAATGGCATCCACCTGAGCAGATGATTGAGGATCTTCAAGAGCGAGTCACTCGCTCCAGATTTATTTCTCCTGATTCTCATGCACATTCTGCTTTTGTCGCTTCTTTTGAACCCCGAGATATCCCCCATGCTTTATCAGATGCCTCTTGGGTCAATACCATGCATGAAGAACTTGAAAATTTTGAAAGAAACAAAGTCTGGACCTTAGTTGAGCCTCCTTCTGATTCTCATGTTATTGGGACAAAATGAATTTTTAAAAATAAGCAAAGTGAGGATGGGTTGGTTGTTCGCAATAAGGCTAGACTTGTAACTCAAGGTTATTCCCAGGTAGAAGGCTTAGACTTTGAAGAGACCTTTGCTCCTGTAGCTAGATTGGAAGTCATTCGCATTTTACAAGTATTTGCAACATCTAAGGGTTTCAAGCTTTTTCAAATGGATGTTAAAAGTGCTTTCTTAAATGGTTTCATAGAAGAAGAGGTTTTTGTCAAGCAACCACCTGGTTTTGAAAATCATAAGTTTTCAAACCATATTTTTAAACTCTCTAAAGCCTTGTATGGATTGAAGCAAGCTCATAGAGCTTGGTATGACAGGCTTAAGAGTTTCTTGCTTGAAAATAATTTCAAAATGGGAATAGTTGATAAAACCCTGTTCACTCTCAAGCATGGCAGTGATTTTTTATTGGTTCAGATTTATGTGGATGATATCATATTCGGTGGTTCTTCTCATGCTTTGGTGTCCAGTTCTGATTCTATGAGCAGTGAGTTCGAGATGAGCATGATGGGAGAGTTTACATTCTTCCTTGGTCTTCAAGTCAAGCAATTGAAAGGAGGCGCCTTCATTCACCAGAGTAAGTATACAAAGGACCTTCTTGGCCTTCAACATGGGAAGCGGTAGGCCAATGTCTACTCCCATTGCCACAACAACCGTCTTTGGACCACGATGAGGATGGAGAGCCCGTGGACGGAAGGAATACCGCGATATGATAGGCTCCCTCATCTACCTCAACTGCGTCGAGTAGGACATACAATTTGCGATGTACATGCGCTCATTTTGAGCTTCCCTCGTGCTTCTCATCGTCAAGCAGTACGTCGTATCTTCAGGTATCTCCAAGATACTCTTGACTTTGGACTCTGGTATTCTTCTTCTTCTGCTCTCACTATTCGGGCATTTTATTATGCTGATTTTGCAGGGTGTAGAGTGGATAGGAAGAGTACTTCGGACACTTATCATTTCTTAGGCACATCTCTTCTCTCTTGGTCTTCTAGAAAACAGTCTTCTGTTGCACAGTCCACAGCCGAGGCCGAGTATGTAGCTGCAGCCAGTGGTTGCTCTCAGGTTCTCTAGATCATATCCACGCTGCGGGACTATGGGTTATTTTTGGGGAGTGTTCCTCTTTTCTGTGATAACACTTCTGCCATAAACATTGCTAAAAACCCAGTGCAACATTCTAGGACTAAGCACATTGACATTCGATATCATTTTCTTAGAGACCATGTTGATATGGGTGATGTTGTGCTTCACTTTGTAGAGTCTGAGCAGCAGCTTGCAGATATTTTCACTAAAGCGCTTGATTCTTCTCGTTTTGCTACTTTGCGGGGAGAGTTAGGAGTTATTAGTCCTCTTGGGCTGTTTTGAGAGGGAGTTTTCTCTTTTTGCATTCATTGTATCATAATCCATTTTTAAAATTCAAACATCTTGCATTGTAATATAAACTTATGGAGCTTTGATTATGATCCTTGTATGGCTTGTTTTCATTGTTTATACCTTGCCATGTCCTGTGATAGTCTGATATACTTCTTTTATGGCTCTTCTTGTTTAGCTTAGCTTTTGCCATGCTAGTTTTATATTTGTGAGCAAATTGGATCAAATCATGTTTTGTTGGATCTTGTGACTAGTTTTGCTTTAGTGATCCTCTCATGATTCATGCCATGTCTTATAGGTTAAATTGAGTCTTGAACTGATTTGGAGCCGTAAAATGAGTTTTGTTAATTCTTAAGTCAAGCAAACGAAGAATGAGTTTTTCTGTGCGAAAAAACTGATCTCATCAATTCTTTCTCATGAAACTGCTTGCCATTGCACTAGGCATGAACTCAGTGGGAGTTTTGGATGACCTAGACTATTCTTTTAAGCTTCATGCTTGAGATGGTCGCGGCAAGGCTTGAGATCTAGCACAATGCTATTAAAAAAATCATTTTCAGCAAAATGCTCAAAGTGCTAAGTGCTTGAATAAATTGCTTCATATTTGAACTCTTATGGCTCAAATTGCCTCAGTTTCTAGTTTCTGGTCTCCGTTTTACTTATAGACATGGTATCAATTCATTTAATCTCAGATTATTGCTATTTTGGTCTTAGTTTTGCTGTACCTATTTTGCCATGATTGAACATAGCTTCTTCACTTAATATGGCTTGGTGTAATACTTGTACTGTCTTCATGGATAATCTTCATGGCTCCTTTTGCTAAAGTTCAAAAACAAAGCCATTCCTTCATGCACTATCTTTTTCCATGCATCTTGATGAATTCATTGTCAAAGGGGGAGAAAGATTGGTAAAAATGTGGTTTTAGAGCTTTTTGGAGTCTTAAGGGGGAAATGAATTTTCTGGAATTTGTGATCATAGTGAGTGGGAACATTCATCTCAATTGCATCCTCTTGGTTTTATTGCCTTTTTCTGATTGTATTTGCAATTCTAGAAGACTCACAATGATCAAAGGTCAAATAGAACAAGTGTTCTTTCATATGGATCTAAGTGAGATTTTTGGCTATTTTCTGGAAAATGAAACTTTTTGTGCTCTACTTGCCTTATCTCACTTGCCTATGCTATTCTGAAGCCAGGTTGGTCATTTCTTAGGCTTTCTCTCGCTTATGGATCAAGTTGTGCCTTTGCGCGAAAACAGTGAGTTTTTACTTTTCAAACCATAAACTTATATTTTCTGGGAAATTGCCAATGTGTTCATAAAGGGGGAGATTGTGGATATCATGGGGATATGTGTATGATCTTAGGATGATGAGTCAATTGGCAATGACGTTGTTGGTTTGCCGAATCTCGCATATTTGGAAATGCTCTGTCTTTGATTCGGACCTCGGTGTCCGGCCGTGAATCCTTGGCCAGACAGATCGCCGTGGATCGGTTTGGCCGTGACATTGCGGTCCGACGGCCGTGGGGCAATCCGGCCGGCTATGTCGTGTCCGGCCGACCACAGTTCTTGATGGAATTTGGAGCTAGGCCAAAAATAGGTTGTGTAGACATGAGAGGTATTCTCTGGATGTGGTCACATAATTTTGGAGCTCCCAGTCAAAAGTTCTATTCAAATGAAAATTCCAGAGAGTTTCGATTTTTCACGATGGAATTTTGGCTAAGTCATTTTGGGCGGTCTGACCAGCGTTATATAATCAGTTAGACCGGTTGTGAATCGGTCGAGCCGGCAGGTAGGCGGTCGACCGGTTTCCACTTGTTCTTGACCAACTTGGCATTGTTGTGTTTCGATTGTATCTAGTGCATGAGTTTCAATACTTTAATGTTGCATATTGCATGGTTGAGCTAACGTGGGTCAAGTTGTGAAGAACTTGTTCCCAGAAATGATTTCTTTGTCTATTGCTGTGTAGGTGGCTTGCAGTCAGCAGCGTCAGCGGCGAGGAGGATCGGGACTAAGCTTGGAGAGTGAGGTCGGGGCGATCATGGATGCCGGGTGAGGTCGTGTGACTCAAGCATGGCGCAGAATGGACAAGATGGATCGAACGTGCAGTTTGTTGCAGCTGGATGGATCAAGCGGCGCGGGGGTCGGTGCAAGTATCTTGGAGGTTCAGATGGGATTCAGATGGGAGAGACTTGCCGACATGATGAGAGCCGCTGATCAATCTACACGTGGTGAAGCAGGCGATTGCTTCAACTGTAATGTGTGTGTGTGTGTCCCATTTGTATTGGGCCTTAATGGGAGCCCATTAGATGTAGGCATCCACCTGAGCAGATGATTGAGGATCTTCAAGAGCGAGTCACTCGCTCCAGATTTATTTCTCCTGATTCTCATGCACATTCTGCTTTTGTCGCTTCTTTTGAACCCCGAGATATCCCCCATGCTTTATCAGATGCCTCTTGGGTCAATACCATGCATGAAGAACTTGAAAATTTTGAAAGAAACAAAGTCTGGACCTTAGTTGAGCCTCCTTCTGATTCTCATGTTATTGGGACAAAATGAATTTTTAAAAATAAGCAAAGTGAGGATGGGTTGGTTGTTCGCAATAAGGCTAGACTTGTAACTCAAGGTTATTCCCAGGTAGAAGGCTTAGACTTTGAAGAGACCTTTGCTCCTGTAGCTAGATTGGAAGTCATTCGCATTTTACAAGTATTTGCAACATCTAAGGGTTTCAAGCTTTTTCAAATGGATGTTAAAAGTGCTTTCTTAAATGGTTTCATAGAAGAAGAGGTTTTTGTCAAGCAACCACCTGGTTTTGAAAATCATAAGTTTTCAAACCATATTTTTAAACTCTCTAAAGCCTTGTATGGATTGAAGCAAGCTCATAGAGCTTGGTATGACAGGCTTAAGAGTTTCTTGCTTGAAAATAATTTCAAAATAGGAATAGTTGATAAAACCCTGTTCACTCTCAAGCATGGCAGTGATTTTTTATTGGTTCAGATTTATGTGGATGATATCATATTCGGTGGTTCTTCTCATGCTTTGGTGTCCAGATTTACAGATTCTATGAGCAGTGAGTTCGAGATGAGCATGATGGGAGAGTTTACATTCTTCCTTGGTCTTCAAGTCAAGCAATTGAAAGAAGGCGCCTTCATTCACCAGAGTAAGTATACAAAGGACCTTCTTCGACGCTTCAACATGGGAAGTAGTAGGCCAATGTCTACTCCCATTGCCACAACAACCGTGCTGGACCCTGATGAGGATGGAGAGCCCGTGGACCAGAAGGAATACCGCAGTATGATAGGCTCCCTCATCTACCTCACTGCGTCGAGGCCGGACATACAATTTGCAGTATGTCTGTGCGCTCATTTTCGGGCTTCCCCTCATGCTTCTCATCGTCAAGCAGTACGTCGTATCTTCAGGTATCTCCAAGATACTCTTGACTTTGGACTCTGGTATTCTTCTTCTTCTGCTCTCACTATTCGGGCATTTTATTATGCTGATTTTGCAGGGTGTAGAGTGGATAGGAAGAGTACTTCGGACACTTATCATTTCTTAGGCACATCTCTTCTCTCTTGGTCTTCTAGAAAACAGTCTTCTGTTGCACAGTCCACAGCCGAGGCCGAGTATGTAGCTGCAGCCAGTGGTTGCTCTCAGGTTCTCTAGATCATATCCACGCTGCGGGACTATGGGTTATTTTTGGGGAGTGTTCCTCTTTTCTGTGATAACACTTCTGCCATAAACATTGCCAAAAACCCAGTGCAATATTCTAGGACTAAGCACATTGACATTCGATATCATTTTCTTAGAGACCATGTTGATATGGGTGATGTTGTGCTTCACTTTGTAGAGTCTGAGCAGCAGCTTGCAGATATTTTCAGTAAAGCGCTTGATTCTTCTCGTTTTGCTACTTTGCGGGGAGAGTTACGAGTTATTAGTCCTCTTGGGCTGTTTTGAGAGGGAGTTTTCTCTTTTTGCATTCATTGTATCATAATGCATTTTTAAAATTCAAACATCTTACATTGTAATATAAACTTATGGAGCTTTGATTATGATCCTTGTATGGCTTGTTTTCATTGTTTATACCTTGCCATGTCCTGTGATAGTCTGATATACTTCTTTTATGGCTCTTCTTGTTTAGCTTAGCTTTTGCCATGCTAACTTTATATTTGTGAGCAAATTGGATCAAATCATGTTTTGTTGGATCTTGTGACTAGTTTTGCTTTAGTGATCCTCTCATGATTCATGCCATGTCTTATAGGTTAAATTGAGTCTTGAACTGATCTGGAGCCGTAAAATGAGTTTTGTTAATTCTTAAGTCAAGCAAACGAAGAATGAGTTTTTCTGTGCGAAAAAACTAATCTCATCAATTCTTTCTCATGAAACTGCTTGCCATTGCACTAGGCATGAACTCAGGGGGAGTTTTGGATGACCTAGACTATTCTTTTAAGCTTCATGCTTGAGATGGTCGCGACAAGGCTTGAGATCTAGCACAATGCTATTAAAAAAAATCATTTTCAGCAAAATGCTCAAAGTGCTAAGTGCTTGAATAAATTGCTTCATATTTGAACTCTTATTGCTCAAATTGCCTCAGTTTCTAGTTTCTGGTCTCCGTTTTACTTATAGACATGGCTTGACTCATTTTTGTATACCTTGGTGAAACTATGATATTGAGCAACTTATCATGGTATCAATTCATTTAATCTCAGATTATTGCTATTTTGGTCTTAGTTTTGCTGTACCTATTTTGCCATGATTGAACATAGCTTCTTCACTTAATATGGCTTGGTGTAATACTTGTACTGTCTTCATGGATAATCTTCATGGCTCCTTTTGCTAAAGTTCAAAAACAAAGCCATTCCTTCATGCACTATCTTTTTCCATGCATCTTGATGAATTCATTGTCAAAGGGGGAGAAAAATTGGTAAAAATGTGGTTTTAGAGCTTTTTGGAGTCTTAAGGGGGAAATGAATTTTCTGGAATTGGTGATCATAGTGACTGGGAACATTCATCTCAATTGTATCCTCTTGGTTTTATTGCCTTTTTCTGATTGTATTTGCAATTCTAGAAGACTCACAATGATCAAAAGTCAAATAGAACAAGTGTTCTTTCATATGGATCTAAGTGAGATTTTTGGCTATTTTCTGGAAAATGAAACTTTTTGTGCTCTCCTTGCCTTATCTCACTTGCCTATGCTATTCTGAAGCCAGGTTGGTCATTTCTTAGGCTTTCTCTCGCTTATGGATCAAGTTGTGCCTTTGCGCGAAAACAGTGAGTTTTTACTTTTCAAACCACAAACTTATATTTTCTGGGAAATTGTCAATGTGTTCATCAAGGGGGAGATTGTGGATATAATGGAGATATGTGTATGATCTTAGGATGATGAGTCAATTGGCAATGACGTTGTTGGTTTGCCGAATCTCGCATATTTGGAAATGCTCCTGTGCTGTTCAGACCTCAAGCTGTCCGACCGGCAGGCACTGGCGGTCAGATCGCCCGTGGATCGGTTTGACCGGCAGCATTGCCGGTCCGACCGGCCGTGGGGCAATCCGACCGGCTATGTGCAGCGGTCCGACCGGCCACGGTTCTTGATGGAATTTGGAGCTAGGCCAAAAATAGGTTGTGTAGACATGAGAGGGTATTCTCCTGGATGTGGTCACATAATTTTTGGAGCTCCCAGTCAAAAGTTCTATTCAAATGAAAATTCCAGAGAGTTTCGATTTTTCACGATGGAATTTTGGCTAAGTCATTTTGGGCGGTCTGACCAGCGTTATATAATCAGTTAGACCGGTTGTGAATCGGTCAGACCGGCAGGGTAGGGCGGTCAGACCGGTTTCCACTTGTTCTTCGGCCAACTTGGCATTGTTGTGTTTCGATTGTATCTAGTGCATGAGTTTCAATACTTTAATGTTGCATATTGCATGGTTGAGCTAACGTGGGTCAAGTTGTGAAGAACTTGTTCCCAGAAATGATTTCTTTGTCTATTGCTGTGTAGGTGGCTTGCAGGTCAACGACGTCAACGGCGAGGAGGATCGGGACTAAGCTTGGAGAGCTGAGGTCCAGGACGATCATGGATGCCGGGTGAGGTCGTGTGACTCAAGCATGGCGCAGAATGGACAAGATGGATCGAACGTGCAGTTTGTTGCAGCTGGATGGATCAAGCGGCGCGGGGGTCGGTGCAAGTATCTTGGAGGTTCAGATGGGATTCAGATGGGAGAGACTTGCCGACATGATGAGAGCCGCTGATCAATCTACACGTGGTGAAGCAGGCGATTGCTTCAACTGTAATGTGTGTGTGTGTGTGTCCCATTTGTATTGGGCCTTAATGGGAGCCCATTAGATGTAGGGTAACGCGGCAAGGCTACAATAGCATAAACAAAATTTTACCGCGCAACCAAGGAACCACCGCAAGTAATAGATCATGAGATTACCGCTAGACGCGTCGACTCGTAGCGGAAGTAGAGTCGTTGTAGCGAGTTGATGCAGTCGTAGACATACTCACGACGCGTCTCCTCCTTCGAGTAGTCGTACTCGTCGGGCGTCTGCTCCTCCGAGTGGTCGTACTCGTCACGTTACTTCTCCTCCGACTCCGGTAAGCGTCACGAGTTTTGGATCATCCTAGTGCTGATGCTTCGCAACAATACCTCCGAGGTATCCACACGTACGGGGCAGGATCACCACGCGCTGGAGTGCTAGCACCGGCAGCGCGGTTAAGAAGGCGTGGCTATTAGGGTTTCATAAGTTCTTCTAAAGATCATCCTCTTCACCTCCTCACCCCATGCCATCGCCCCTCTTTATATAGGCATCCATGATGGGTCTTGTACCTGAGGCCCGTTAGGAACTCGTGGCCAATACGAATTTGGATCCCATCCAAAACAGATTCTTGCCCTTTAAGTGTGCGACCCCACAGGTTCATGTGTAATCGGTTATGACTCGGAAACTCTTTTTCGATCACTAGTCGTTAGCGGTACCTAGCAGCACATAACGATTCCCAAAGACACATTGAATATATCGGACGAACCTTGATGTAATATGATCTATGATCAGGTCCTCATCACTTACGACCAGTTCGTATCTCTATACGACCAGGTTGTAATTGGTCACGACCAGTTCGTAACTCCTTACGACTAGGTTCTTACCATTCTATGATTACGTTTGACCAGTCTACGGCCAACACATATCTCCATACGACTAGTCCGTAACTGATCAAACTAAGCGACCTACTCATGCATTCTCCCTTTGCCTCATGATGTCTGGTTGAACTCCAGGTGAGATGATGTGTCATCCATGGACTGTTCAATTCTTTCTCGATCGAGTGTCGGATAACATCATGCGGTCGACACTTCGACCACTAGTGGCATGGCCATGCACTTTCTTTATCCGATCACCACGAGGGGCCCAGAGACATCTCTCCTGTTATATTAGGAGAGGTAAATCCCATCTCGACCAGTCACATTCCTCCGCATATTTCATAGCATACCCGAAAGCTACCTTTATAACTACCCAGTTACGGAGTAGCGTTTGGCAACCCGTAAGAGTGCTATTACACATGTAGGAAACCATGCTGATCTCAGGTCTAAGGATTATACATCATCATTACTTGAGACCAACTAATGACACAGAGATTCATAACAATCTCAATAGTGTCTCAGTGATGGGTCTATCCAACACCATGTTCTCTAACATGTGTTCACATTATTGATTCGATATCTCCATATCTATGACCCGTGAAACCAGGTCATCAATCAATACATGTGTTAGTCATAGAGTCACTGATGTTCCGACCAGTGACCTCCGACCAGGGATACATTTAGAATGACATCATATAAGTTAAAGAGTTCCACTAACAAGTCACATACTTATTGATCTATAACAAATGATTCATTCAAGGAACACGGTAACATATTATCAAAATCATGAACATAATGAAATATCATCATCTCTATGATTGCCTCTAGGGCATATTTCCAACATTAGAAACCCGAGGCCACCCTATAAATAGAAGGGGGAGATGGAAAAGCCCCCAAGCATTCACTTAGAAAAACCCTAATTTTTCTAGGGTTTGGAGAGAGAGGATAAGCTAGGGTTTAGAGAGAAAATATTTTGTGTGCTCTTTGATTGAGCTCTTGTCCTCCTTGTGGGAGTGGCTTTGCAAGCAACATCTAGAATCAATCAATGGATGCTTGTTCTAAGATAAGGTCTCATGTGTTTTCCTCTATCTTTTGGTGATTTTGGTGCTTCCTTGATCCGGTCGTTTTTGTTGGTCTCTTGACCTCATATACCTTGCTATGATGTGTGGGAATACTCCTAGAACCATCTAAATCATCAATCCCCCACGAGCAAGATTGGATCAAGTTTTTTATTTTGCTAGGTTTTGGATACTCCTTTGGTAAAACCTAAAAAGATCAATTATTTGACTTGGATCTGGACGATCGTTGCTAGGAATAGGCTCCAGATATCCTTAGGAAGGTGTGTTCCAAATTTGGTCAAGTTTCATCGGTTGAATCAAAAGTTGGACCAATTTTCGTTTTGGTTTCGAGTGGTCTGCAGTGGCTCTGGACTGAATCGGTCCGACCGATTCCACAACGGCGGTCAAACCGCCAGCTATTCGGACCGCCAGTTGGCTGCCGGTCAAACAGCCAGCCTTCAGACCGCTAGTTGGCCGTCGGTCAGACCGGTCTACCTGAGATCAATTCTCCATTGTTGAGTCTTGTGGTTAAGGGGGTAATCGGATTCAGCACAAGGCTTCCTCTGTGCGTTTACTAATCTTCTTAGCTTTCATAGCTATAGGAGAAAAGTGCGTGTTGAATTTGATTAATGCAAAAATTAAGAAAGCGTCTATTCACCCCCCTCTAGTCGCCTTTCCGGTCCTACAATGTCCTCATTAGTATACCTGCTCGGTTGTTGCTTATATTATGGCAAGTGAGTTTTGATCTCAATTCAAACTAGTTTGAACTACTTTTGAATTTAGTGCAACTAGAGTGATTATATATCATAAAACTAGCTCAAACTAGGGGTGAAAACATATTATATAGTTTATGACTGATCAGGACAAAAATTAATTCGGATGGTGTCGATCGGATTTTCTTAGATAATTATCGGATCGGAAATGAATACGTAATTTTTTTTCTCGAAAATGAATAAGAATACGGTAGCCCCAGTATCCATCGAATATGAATACGAATTATCCAAAATATAAGAAGACCGGATATTCAGCATTTATGCCCATCGGCCCAACTGACCAACCCAGCTAGCCCATCCCTAATTAGCATTAGGGTTTCCTCTCAACTCTCATCCTCTGTTTGACTGAGAGCCTGAGACCACTCGATCACTTCCTCGGGCTGGCGGCGCAGGTAGGGTTCAAAACAGATCGGGTAGTTTTTGACCGATCTGGACGAAAACGAATTCGAATTATCTCGGATCGGATTTTTCTCAGATCGGAAATGAATACGGATTTTTTTTCAGAAATAAATACGAATACGGTAGCCCTAGTATCCATCAAATATGAATATGAATACAAATAAGGATTATCAGGATTATGCTAAGGCCAAATATCCGGCAATTCAGCCCAGCAATAGCAATTCTCCAGCCCATTTCTTCTCTTCCTCTCTCTTTCTTTCTTCCTTCTACCTCCAGAGCTCTTCCTTCATCTCTCTACTCATTCCGGCTCCTCTCTTCTCTCCCTTTGGCTGACTGTGCTGGTGGATGTTGAGCACCACCGTGCAGCCGCGTGACTTGGCCATGGCATGGAGGCATGCGTTGAAGTGCAGCATCTCACGCACGGTGAGCAGCGGGAGGAGGACGTCGCGTTGGGTGACATAGGCAGAGACACAGTGGAGCTCGACACTGTCAACGGCGACGCCATTAACGAGGAGGTATGGCGGCGACAAGGCTGGAGGCGGCCAGCGAGGATCTCGAGCAGAGTGGACTTGCTGGCACCGCTAGGGCTGATGATGGCAAGGAGCTCACTGGGGCGCACACAGTAGCTGACGCTGCGGAGCACCTGGTGGGTGCATCGGCCTCTAGCTGTTGGCGGCCTCGGCTTCTACTGCTTGTGTTGGGTCGTCGAGTCCCCTTGGTCTTCCTCCTCATCCAACTCGTTCGACATGCTCCATATCTTGAGGGGGTGGTCTCGCTTGGAAATGGTGATGTGGTAGTTGATGCCCCTCGCCTCAATCTCGCACCCTCCTCCTCTTCCTCTTTTCTTCATTGCCGTTAGTTGCTCCTGCTGGTGCTGGTGCTCTTCTTAATTTGTAGCTAGCTAGTGGCCGTGGAAGCTTAAGCTTGCTTGACACTGGCTTCTTCTCTAAAGCTCCTTCCTTACCTTGTGTGTTGGCGTCGTCTCCTCACCCTTGGGGAGAAAAATGCTAATGGAGAATAAATGACAGTGGAAGGTAGGAGGAAATGGCAGTGGGAGGATGGGTTCAACCGGTTAAAAAGGGGGTAGGAGATGTTTTTACTAATTGGAGTTTAGAAATTTTATTCAACAGCGAATAAACTTTAAACGAAAACCAACAAATTAAATTAATTAATTAAACTTATTTTTAAAAAAACTAAACAAATTTAGGGTTGTTACAATATATGATGAACTAAGTGTACTGCTATGCATTTTTTTTAGGCATGTATCTACTTATTATTGAACTATATATGCCATTAATGAACTAGGTATGATGAATTAAGGGTGAACTAAGCTTTATGTATATGATGAACTAAGTATGAATGTGTGATGACTTATGAGTTATGAGCTAAATATGGTAAACTAATTGTTATGTCTGTGATGAATTAATTAATGCAGTTTGCAAGTGCCAATGTTTAATGTGGTTACTGAAAATGTGAACAATTCACGAATGTTTAGCGTATAATTCAAGGGGCTATTATGTTCCGAAAAATATCTATGACCATATTTGTTTTGATTTATATTCGCTCTGTATTTGTATTTGTATTTGATATAATTCACATTCGTATTCGTATTCAGAATATTTGTATTCGTATCCGTATCTGAGAAAAAAATAAATATAAATATAACAAAATCATTATCTGTCAGTATTCGATCCGTTTACATCCTAGGCGCAGGCTCCCCTCACCCTCAGTTCGTACTCCTAGTCAGTTGGCGTCCGATCGACCCCGTCCTGCCGGCCACCTCCACTGGCTCCCTCGTGCCTAGGGATGGCAATCGGGCGCAGCGGGTACGGGTAATGCTCGCCCATATCCATACCCGCGATCCTGAATTCCCCCCACGGGCATACCCACGAAGGACGACAGACGAAAAACATCGCCAATGCCCGTCGCCCGCGAGCATGCCCATTTACCTGCGAATAATGCCTCGCCGCTTGTGGGTACCCATCTCCCGCGGACATGCTCGTTACCCGCGAGTAATACATACATCAAACTCATCATAATTCACACATCAATGATGCATCACACATTCAACAACTAATAAAGTTCATCACAATTCGTATTTCATGTTCAACAAGAGAACTAACCAAGTTCAACAAGTATAAATATAAATATAAATTGATATAGTTCCTTACACATGTGGGTAGGTTATAGGTAATCGGGCGAAGTGGATACGGGTAGAGCTTACCCATGCCTATGCCCGTTTACCCGATGGACAAGAAATTATACCCGTTTTTATACCTGTAGACAAAGAAAAACGCTCATATCTATCTCTATTAAGATATTCCCCCACAAGCACATGAGTAATCGAACACAATTACCATCCCTACTGGTGCCTCCGCTGGATCCCCTTGCGGCCTCATCCCCCTTAGGCCCCCCTTGCGGCCCGCCTCGCTTGATCCCCCGCTCCTACGCCGGCTCCCCTCGCGGTTGTGGCCACCTCGCCCGCCTCCGCCGGATCCCCACACGGTCGCCCACGATGACCCGAGGCCATCCTCGAGGGCGTCGCCATGGCCGGCTTCGTCGGCATCCTCCGCCAGCTCGGGGATCTCGCACAGTACGATGTCCCTCATTTCCTCCGTCTGCGGCTGCATTTTCTTTCTACCGATTCCTCTGATCCTTTTCTGTGTACATGTGCGCTACTGCACTCTTCAGGCTTGCTGCCGAGGTATTCCATGACCTGCACGACCAGGTGATGGCCGCGTCGATTGGCAGTTTCTCAAATTCAGTCTGACTGAAAGGGAAGTTTTGCTGTTGTTTCGCAGACCGTGTCGATTGGCTCGCAAATCTGAAGATGAGCCATGTGATTGTGGTAGGAAGAAGCACACCTCGCTTCATCGTGAAGTATATCAAGCGGTGTCGCGGACCTCCGAAACTGTCCACGCTTGACAAGTATGATATGCAACTACACTGCTTGAAAATGCTCTCCTAATTTTGCTCTGTTCAACAATTTGGACTCTATGTGACTATTTTGTGATATGATGCTGGTGGCGAGGGAGCGTGCTTGAAGAGATACATGAACCCCTCCTCCTTTAGGCCTGACTCTGCCTGCTCTGCCAAGCTTCAGGGAGGCATTCAGCGAGCACCAAAAATATCTCCAAGAATGTTGGTATAATAAACACGGAGTTCCATACATTTTCAGAGTTCAGACTCTACGACTTACTAGTAGTATCCTGTCCGATTTCATCATCTTTGCTGAATTTCGAAATATAATGCTAAGTTACAAATAAACACAAGGATATTAGTTCTAGGCTTCTAGCTGCGGTGATTTTGTTCATCCAAGAAATGCTACAAGACAAAAACATCGTCTTCAGACTTTTTGCGCCAAACTTGTAAATAACAAGCTCCAATGTTATACGTGGTTGCTGAAAATATGAACAATTCATGAATGTTTAGATCAAATAAATTAGTTATATGTTTTCGTTAATTTCTAACATACAATTTATTCGATCTGTTTTCACCTGCAACTCAAACTTGTTAAATTGAAGATGGATTTAATTTTTTTTTCAGAGTTTGATATCTCAAATACACTTTTTATGGGTATGTAAAGATACACACGGCAAACATTACGAATATCAAAGCACTTGATTTGGGTGTCTACGTACATATTGTCCAATAAATTATTTTTCTCGGCTTTGTTGTTAAATCACGCATACATGGCTCAAAGCATAACACGAGCATGGCTAGTTACTTTATCATGTGATGCAATCATGCAGCATAATCTTATATACAGCCGCGTTGTGCATCCATGCAAACGTACGAAGGAACAGATGGATTATTATTTGATAATGCGCAGTGGTCGATCGACAATTTTGTCATTAATTAACCGAAGAATAAATGACAACTGCAAACGTACGAAGGAGATTGTGTGATCTCAATTTACAGGTGTAGCTCCAGCAAACGACCTGTGATACTACTCACATGCTAGATCTTGCAGCTTGAACATGAAAAGGGGGAAATGAACTTTTAGGTATGCTCTATATGCATTATTAGCATCGATCAAGGCAAAGATAAGCTAAGTAATCACTGTCTGGCTCACAAGCTAATAAAAAACTCCGATTGATCTCCTAATTTTATTGATTTTCCTAAGGAATCTTGATTAAAGAACAAGGGCGTGCACATGTGTACACTTGCTGCTTGGGTTATAGTCAAACAAATCACAGCTACCCACCTGGATCTTTAAAGTTGAAATTCGATATATATTTTTTTGTGAAAGTTGAGTTCAAGTTTACTTTTTTAGACGAAAGTGGGAAATTTTGAGTTAGAAGTATTCTAATTTATGTTGTAAGTCACCGAATTCAAGTTGATAGTTTTCAACTACGGTATTGGCAGTTTTCAATTTTTTTAACGTGGAAGTGAGAAATTTTGAGTTAAAAGTCTTCAAGTTGACAGGGGACATAAAGAACATGAGTATTAATGCAAAACTGAATAGTCTTCAAATTATGCGCATGGGCCGCAGCCTAGGCTGTGCCGCGCGAGGTGCACTAGTCCACGCTCCCCGGTGCTATGCACGACACGCTAGCCCCTGCACCTCCTCGGCGGGATCGACAGTAAAATGGCTCGGCAGCATTCGAAACTGGCAGTAAAAACCTCCCATCACGCAATTGGCAGCATTCGGGATGTTGGTTTTACGGCAAAAAGGCACATCGCGTTACTGATTCAGTAAATGATAGTGTAGATTCGGTATATTCTTACTGTAAATGACACATAATATTACTTCTTTCCATGCATTCGTTCTGCTATTGTCCTCTCTGCTTGATTTTTTCTTCTGTTTTTTGGGAGTTACAGTTAGTGTGGTGATGTTTTACTGTTGTTTGAACCGCGTATTACTGGTATACACTAAAACTCGAATACACAATTTCTTTTGGGATTCATAAGTTTTACTGTAAACATACACATGTCTTTACTATCAGTTACAAACTGGTTTATTGGATCTTTAAAAAGTAAACAGAAAAACTACTTCAGCTTGCTGAGCGGCCTATACTTCTCCAGTACGCCAGGGAGGGTCTTGACGTTGTTGACCTTCTGGAACAACAGGTAGAACATTAGCTGGGTCTATACTCGTTCCCCTTCTCATGTATACAGATGATAAAACATTGCATGTTAGACACTATACATCTAATTACTGCAAGTTGCTAAGGTGATTACTTCTTATTGGCTTCATCCATGTGTAGAGCATTGGCCTTCGCTGTCCCAAAACCCCAAGAACTTCATCACGAACAATGTACAGTCGTTCTCTAGGACCTGCTTCGGCATCGCCATGTTTTGAACCCTCCTATTCACGATGATAGGGAATGTCCCACCTGTCATGGATTGCAGGGCTGCGCATAGACAATGGATGATCTTGTCTCTCACTGGGTTATGGTGGTCTTCTACTTTTGTGCCTTTTTTCATGTAGTCGTTGGAGTTTAGCACTTCCACATGCTTCTTCACTCTGTTGAAGCAATAAACGGACCAGTGCGAGTTGTGTAGAATAGGGAGGAAGATATGCAAATTATAAACTGTAAAATACATGTCCAGTAAAACAGGCTACATGATGTATGAGATTTACTGTTATGAACCCGAATTTATTGGATCATAACGCGATATTTACTAGGAGTTTGATTAGAGAATAAAGGTTACTTACGAGTTTTACGTGTGTGATGTCCACCCCCCGGTATGCTCCTTCAGCATGCTCACGACATGTTCGCTGTTGTACTGCTTGTTTTTTTTACATACTCCTCTACGTTTTGCAGTTTTTGTTGACGGGCAAGCTCGAGTTGTTAAATATTACCGAGGGCGATGTTACGCTTTACTAGTATGTGCATATACATTTACTATAAAAAAATATTTTCGCGAAAATAACTTACTAACAGTTCGATTGGGAGGAACGTCCTGTACCCATCGCTGTCCGGCCTCATGTCGGCATCGTCTTGGCTCAAGCACTCGATGAACTACGATATGATCATGTCTTCGGTCATCTGCTTGTCCTTGAACGACTCCGCCATATCTTTTCAAGTGGCCGCTATGATTCCGTCACTAGACTAGAGCAAATAGACGTTGTAGTACATAACGTTTTGAGGCTCTCGTCCGTGCATATCATCTCCCTCACATCCATGGTTGTGGGGACGGGCACTTCCAACCGCCTTATGTATAACTTGAATGGAGACACTAGCTTACTGGGAGCTTTGGTCAGCCTCTTCCCAAATGTATCGGTGTCGCCGGTGCCCTTCTGGACTGTGGGAGCCACGCTCTTCCCAACAGTTGTCTTCTCCACAGGTGTCGCCTTGTTGGTCATCGTTGTGACCGTCTTCTTTGCCTCCTTAGCAGGGGCAAGTTTTATTTTGAGCTTCGGTACGGCGGCGACATCCTGTAGTAAAAAAGGTCTCCTGTTTTACTCATGTATTATATTGTCTTTACTAGATATATCGTGATAAATTACTGCTATGTAACCTGTACCTTTGCCACGCTGGGTCTACCCAATGGGTCTTTACTCACGCTGGTAGGCGCCTTCGGGGCATCTGTTGCACCCTCTTTTACTAGTTCCCACGGTAAAAAAAAAAGAACATTGTTTTACTACTATGCATTCAAAAAATTATTGTATGTACCGTAGCAAAAAGCTTCCAGTGGCCCAGTATGTACCTTTGATGCTCTCACGCTAGACATGTGCACCTCCTTGTCTTTAGTCGCGGAGATGGAAGCCTTCTCTACCTCCTTTACTGGCGGAGGCACCTTCAGGCCGTCCGTTGCACCCCCTTTTATTGGGCCCTACGATAAAAAGGGTTCGAGTTAATTACTTATTTCCATCTCATGTTTTACTGCGTCATTACCTCCATGTGCTCCTTTGCTGCCCAGGGCTCTATCGGAGTATCGTTAGAGCCCTCGTTTACTGTCTCCTACAATAAAAATGAATCAAAGATGAATTACTATAAAAAAAAAGCTAACAACATTACTTGATCATTCGTAAGCATTTTACTTCATTAAGTGCCTCGCTTTGCTCCTGTATGGTGGGTAGTAACCCGTGACTCGCCACAGCTTCCAACTCGATTAGAGCCTATGTAGACAATGCGATGGGTGTATCTTCGGGATCACGTCGACTTCAATCGAATCTATTATGTTGTCGATGTTTGATGCGACATCACCACTGTGCTTCCGGCCTGTACGACAACAGTAAAACTTATGCATGCAAATTTACTGTGTGTTACTGTATTTTTACTGTGTTGAGAGAACACAGTTACTTCATGCAGCTTTCTCTCTCTGGTGTATTTGATTTATTAGTTTTCTGTGTTGTTGTGCTTGAATATATCTAATGTCTCTATTTACTACATATGGTACATTCTTTTACTGTGAGGCGGTAACCTACCTTGAGCTCCGTCGTCCTCCACCTCTTCTGGAGTTAGAGGGAACATCGTTGACATTCGGATGTAGATTGCCACTGGCGTCGGTGCAGCCGGGATGGCGGACTCACCTGGAGTTGGGGGTGCTAGCGCGACACTAGGAGCTGGCGAGCCTACTGCCGGGATGACTGTAGTCGTGGGCGCAGGGGCTGCGGTCGCAACGACCGAGGCATGCAGTGATTGTAGAGATCCAAATATATAAATCTGGACCTTATGTGTATAATGCACTAGTCCAGAATCACACTGGTACACGCAGTGTCAACATAGATGAATATCATTCCACACAGGACGAATATAAGAATAAATGTCTAATCTAATTAATAAATAACTATTGTGTCCTTATGGTCGAGTTTACACTTATTAAACCACACAGGACTAGCACTAAATAAAAAGATGATAGAGGAACAGAGGTTTGCATTGGGTAGCTGAGGTGACGGTGAGCTCAACGATGCACGCACGACGACCAGGGATGAACAGTGATGAATGGCGGCGATGTCAAAGCGGCGGAGTAGATCATGACTATGATACAATAGCGTTATGGCTATGCTATGATGATGTTAAGGTGACGGCGACGTAGATCAGGCTCTTGCGATGCCGATGGTGCTGACAATGAGAGCTAAGGCTCACCAATGGCGGCGGAAATTGGCGATGAATGTTTCAGCGACAACATTTCTTCCGATGTGATTCCAGCGGCTAGGGTTAGGGATTTGAGCGGCGGCGGTTGCGGTTGAGGTGCGAACGCTGAGGACGATGTCCCCTTTTATAGCGCGGTACCCGGGAGTGCCCCTGGCGTGAACGCCATGAAACCGGAGAGGCGGTGGAGTCCAACTTGTGCTCGAGATGGAGATGATGAATTGTGGCACGGTGGCTCACACACGACACGTGAGAGGCTGGCAGGTGGGACCAGCACGGTGTAAGATCGAGGTGGCCGACTAGAGGGGGGTGAATAGGCGGTTTTAAAAATCTATCGGGCTAAACCAATATATAAATACGGAAGCTAATAGCGAATTGGTTTTGCACAATTAAAACCTAAATCAACTAGGCTCAACTAAGTGCACCGACAATACAAGAGAGCAATCATACAATGATATATAAGCAATTAAAGCAAGAAGATAAATTGCTCAAAGTAAAGCACAAGATAAAAACAAGATGGACACACTTATGTTTTACCGTGGTGTTCGGAGACTTGCCGGTCTCCCCTAATCCACGTTGAGGTAAGCCCAACCACGTTGGACCGGCTCCTCAAATGAGCACACACCTCCGAGGTAAGTCCAACACTTGGACCGGTTCCAAACCGAACCAACACCTCGCTCCACTATGGTTGCTCTTCCTCCACTCCGGAGATGGCGAGCACCAAACCACTCACAACACGCCGGGCCTTCTCACAAGCTTCTTGAGAAGATCACCGGCACGACGCCCCACGCCGTCTAGGTGTCGGCAAACACCAAGAGTAATAAGCCAAGCCCCTTGCTTGACTCTCACTACGCAACGAATGCACAAGCTCAAGTGGATACAAAATCCACCTCTAGATGCAACACAAGCAACTAGAGACCTCCCTCCTTGCTCACAAGGTGCAACACATGCACAATTGAGAGGAGAAGCTCGCACTAGCTCAAGTGAGTGAAATGGGATGCCAAAGATTGTCTCTCAACCGGCCAAGGTGGGTATTTATAGCCCACACACAAAAACTAGCCGTTGGGAGCAAATCCCAAAAATCGGGATAATCGGAAGTTCGCCGTGCAAAATCGGAACTTCCGCTTTCTCTGTTCATGGGCGTCGGTGCATAACGGCTCAAAAATAGCCGTTAAAACTTTTGGTGCGGAAGTTCCAGATACAAAATCGGAACTTCCTATTATCGGAAGTTCCGCAGTACAGAAATCGGAACTTCCGCAGCCCAATTTCAGCACAGACGATACTCGGTAAAAATGTCATAACTTTTGACTCCGATGTCGGAATTGAGTGATCTCGGACTCTATGGAAAGCTTATTCAGAGGGCTACACAACCCACCTATTTGATTGATCTCAAACATATTTGATCAAATCAAAAAGCACAACTCCAAAGAGCCACTATCATGATCTAAGTCCAAATAAATAGCAATAAGCAATCTTAGACCATGCCAAGGGAAAATGCATGAATCCCAACGATTTGCAAAACACATTTGCAAACTTAGATCATGCCACAAGGTGTAGGTACTGGACTTCAACCATTTGCAAAACACATTCGCAAAAGTATAGTCAAATGCTACAAGGATTAACTGCATAAGCCTAAACTATTTGCAAACACATTCGCAAATAATAGCATCATGCCATGTAGAGCTAGAGCAAGCAAGATTGAGCTATTAACACATGATGAGACTCAAGCTACTAGACAAGACCCTCTTAATAGTACGGCAACCTATACTAGCAATCCGGTCTTCCAACCAAACACCAAGACCGGTAAAGACTAGGAACACATCCTTAGCCCTAGCTAGTCATACCTTTGCCATGAGCATCTTCTTGAAGCTTGATGGCGCACATCTTCACTTCAAGTCCGGGTCATCGTCTTGACATGCATCAACCCATGATGCATCCTTTACTTGACCTCCATCAACACATGATGGGTCTTCTCTTGACTTGACGATCAACTCATGATCATCTCCTTCTTGAGATCTTGTTATGCATCAACACACGATACATCCTCTTCTTGAACCTTGACTTGATGACGATCAACTCATGATGTCATCCAAAGTCTTCGTCACCCTAGAACATAGCCTATTCATCCAACTCATGAAAATATTAGTCCCACAATGATTAACAATAATTATCAAGATATACATGCAACAAATGCTTCTAAACAAACTATTATAGAAAGGTGCGGTACCGCTCAACTATCATGCGGTAGTTCCGATTATCGGAAGTTCGCTCATTTCATTGCGGAACTACCGCACTTGCGAAAATGGCTAAGTCCTAAAAGGGTACTCTCGGAAAAATCAAACGCGCATTTTTGGACCATCCGATAATCGGAACTTCGCTCTTATCATTGCGGAACTTCCGCACCTCGAAAATCGGCTAAGTCCCAAACCGGATGCTCTGGAAAAATCAAGCGCGCATATTTGGATCATTCGATAATCGGAACTTCCGCACGTATAACGCGGAACTTCCGATTTTGCCTGAGAGAAAGATTTTCTTTTAAAACCAAACCAAAAGAGAATGCATGATCCTAAGTTGATCTTTTACCATCTTTGCATTTCCTTTTCATGTCTTCATTGGACTCGGGACTAAGCCTTGAACACATCTTAGCACACACATTAGTCCCACAACACAATTGCAAATAATTGAATATAAAGCAATATGAGTATATATGAACTACACAAGTTTTATATACTCAAAGGATTTGTTTCAAAGTGATGATCCTTAATATATGAGGAGAATGGAATATGGATCAATACTTATGAAACCACAAAATATAGAGTGAACTCCCCCTAAATGTGTGCATACACAAATGTGTAATAAGAACATATGCACATATTCAAGTTTAACTTATGGTTGAGTTCAACCTATATTTTGGATTCGAGGAATGCAACAATATATAAGATTAAGATGTCGATTGCATACCTCATTGAATTTCACATTTATATCCAAATGAGACTACACAAGATATTACTAGATAAAAGAGTTAGTCTCATATTTGGATTTGTCATTAATCACCAAAACAATCCATTAACTCATAATGGCGGGTCTAGATCTTTCAATCTCCCCCTTTTTGGTGATTGATGACAAATCCATTTTCAATAACAACATTTGGATATAAATAGACATAACAGAGAATTTAAGTTAATGAACTATGTCTATGCATGCCATAAGGTGAAATTTTAAAACGTCAAACATTATGCATATGAGAATGATATACTATACATTTAATGCATTCTCCCCCTTTTTGGCAATTCTCCCTCTTTTGGCATTTTAAACAAATGAAACATCCAAATGGAAGAGTATTGATATAAACATTCTCCCCCTTTTGGCATTAATCACTAAAAAGGACACAAAGGGAGGTTTGCAAATCGATACCACTAGCAAATATCGAGGTTTGTCACAAAAAGTATGAATTGAACTTATATGACCAAAGGAGATTTTGTTCTCAAGATATGAGAGGAGAAACAAAGATAGGTTATAAACCTATTGATCATAACATTTTCCCCTTTTAAATCAGAATATTGAGAACCACTTGAAATGATACGACTTGAAATGATATTTTAAATACATTCAAATAATCTCCTTCTTTGAAGTCTTCTCAAGAACATTTTCAAATTTCAAAACGAGAAGATCAAAGATGGCCAATACTGAAAATATGTGGAAGCAAGCTCAGAAAAATATAAAATTAATCATGGAGCTAGTGCTGGTATATACACACAATTTTCATTTTGGGAGGCCTAACCAAATGTCAACCAATTTAAAGATATGAAAATCACAAAGTTTCATAAAACTGAAAAATTCAGGATTTTCAGATTTTTGACAATTCATTTGAGCCTCAAAAGACAGCTGAGAAAATGGGTAAAATGGTTCCAATAAATTTGAGAAATTTTTACAACATAGAACCACTATATAGGATCAAATTTAATTATTATAGCTTCCTCTAATTGTGAACCCATTTAAAGATACAAAATTCACAAATCTGCTCAAAACAATGCACAAATCTGAAATTTCAGCTTTTGAGCAAAGAGAGAAAAAGTCAAAACGTTTTCAATTCAAGTCGAAATACCTTCAAATTTGGCAGAAATAAACTTTAGACTCCTGAGAAACCTATCCAAGAAGAATTTTCAAAAAAGGAGTCTCCAATCAAAAGATATGCCAATTTAAGCTTTGAAGGTAAGATTTTAGTTTAATGAGAAGAAAAGTCAAAACTTTTACAAATGAAGTCCAAATTCTTTGAAAAGTTCCAGATTTTAACTTTGGACTATTTAGAGTGTTTTCCAACAAGAATTTTTTTAAAAAAGGACTTTTCTTTCAAAAGATATGGCAAAATGCGCATTAAGGTATATAAAGAGAGCAATTTTGCTTTTAAGATCAAAATGCAAACCAATTTGGATTTCATGGAGTATTTCACTTTGTTAGCTTTGTATGAGTTAGAAATACTATTTCAAGCCAAGATACACAAAGAAATCCGTCTCAAATAGCAAAACTCACTATATGCAAGAATGGGTCATTTTGGGTCAAAGCGAGTTTTTCGGTGAATTTCAAATGAGTATAGATTTTCAACAGTTGGTCTTTTGCAAAAACTTTGAACTTGAGAAATGTTTGAAATGACCAACCCTATGAGTTTGGTATTAAAAACTTTTTCAAAAACTCAATAGATTTTGATTTAAGGAAATATGTCATTTAATTCAAAATCAAGATCATATAAGATCCTTTTGAGGCCAAATTTTCTATTTTGTTTCCAAAGTAGGAATTTTTACTTCAAAAGCATTTGAAAACATTTGAAATACATTTTTAGATACTTTTGTGTAGTTTTTTTCACAAGATTGACCGTTTTGAGCAAAAAAGCCACTTGTAAAAAATATTTGGACTTTCGAATGGAAGGCTTGATTTTGAAAAGCTAATCTTGCATATGATTTATAATGTCACTCCAAGAATACCAAATGAAGCAAATGAGAATGAAACACATTCATTCACAAGATCCAATAAATTATTTTGGGCAAATAGGTAAAATAGTTTCCCAATATTAATACTTTACCCATTTTTTTTTATTAAGCCCAAAAATATTAATAGGTTTTCACAAAGAAAAATTCCCTTTACACAAAGGTTCCAAAAAAAACTTTCTCCTTTGACACACAAAGGTTCATCATCCATCTTGTCATCTCTTAGACTATATCCATCCATAATTGAATTTTGCAAGGTGCTCGAACTTCTCTTCT
Organism: Hsuehochloa calcarea; assembly: GCA_036346395.1. Taxonomy (NCBI): domain Eukaryota; kingdom Viridiplantae; phylum Streptophyta; class Magnoliopsida; order Poales; family Poaceae; genus Hsuehochloa; species Hsuehochloa calcarea. Next base: position 60,762,083 of record CM070597.1, on the reverse strand, counting down.
ATTGATCTTCCATGAAAGCATTCCAAAGAGAAGAGAGAATTTTGATTGACATGAGAGAATTGTGGATACCATTTTAACGAATAAGATGATATCACTTGAAAAGATGAGACTCATGCCAAGATCAAGATGATCAAAAGAAGAAGCTACCACTTTTGAAAAGAATACCACTTGATAGATGCAATTTGCATTTGCAATCAGGGAATAGCAGTAGTGGGTAGCTAGCAAGGATATAGAGGATCAACTTGATCACTAGAAGTAGCCACAAAAGATTTAGAATTGAATTGGAATGAAATGGTTGTTTTGTCAGAAAAATCGGAAGTTCCGCCGTTTAACTTGCGGTCGTACCGGACTTCGGAAGTTCCTCAGTTATAACGCCGGTAGTTCCGATTTTCCTGGAACTTCAGGGATTGATCTTGGAATTTTGAAGAAAAGAAGGAATTGTTGTATTTTACTCCAAATCTTTGCACAATCAATCAAATAAACATCTTTGGAGTATTTCCAACTTATATAGCCCATAAAAATAAAATTTAAAATAGTTTTTATAAATTAAGCTTTTGGTTTTCGGAAAAGAAACATATTTCCATGAACTTTCATCAAAAGATCCAAATTGAGCAAATGATGAATTTTAAAGCATCCAATTGCATGTATGAGTCATAAATACCATTATGAACATATTCATATGAAGAATTTTGGTTCATATGGAAAAACTCACTTAAGTGCTAGAAAGTGACCACTTAGGTCATAGTAGTATTTTGAACGAGTTTGAAAATCAAATATCTTTTTCTAGGTTGGTCTTTTGAAAATCCTTTGAATACCAAAAATATTTAGAATAACCAACTCTAGGATTTTCCTTTTGGCAAGATTTTCAAATTCCTTTTAGAATAGATTTTACACAAAAATCTAGTTTATGTCAAAAACAAGATACTATAATGTAGGATTTTGGCTAGAAATGCATTTTCACTTAAAATAGGCTTTTCTAAAGCCAAAACCTTTGGTAAACCTTTCAAAAGCATTTGTATACATTTTGCAATTAATTTTTCAAAGAATTAGTAATAGTTATCAAATTTTTGACTTTTGGCTAAAAGGCTTATTTTTGAAAAGCAATACTAGCACTTAATTTATTTGGGCACATTTAGGGATGTGATATACATGGCTATGATTTAGCACTCCGCCTTAATGTGCCACTTCCAACTTGCTCAAAATATTAATAACAACATTATGAACATAGAGCAAGAGCACCCCTTTTAATAAGATTTTCATGAAATGCAACCTACACAAGGCATAAAGGGGCTAGATATTTCAATGTACATACTTGTTACCGAGATGGCATTGGTTCTCGATGTGAAACGATTATCCTCAAACTTGGCTCCAATTTGATATATGATGGAATCCATCTTTATATGAATAAGCCAAGCCTCCAATGCCTCTCCAAGTATCTATTAAGCATTTAAGCGTACTTTGGTACCCAATACTTGGTTGGGTCCACGAATGTTAGTCACAATAGATTTGGGCACCCAAATGGCCCTCACAAAAGTATTAGGTGAACTAACATTCCTAGCAAACACATTGCCATTAATATCCTTCCTAAGCAAATAATGATCATTATAAATAATGGGCTTAGGAGTGATACCTTTGGGACAATCCTTACTCATATGTCCTTTTCACGGCAATTGTAGCAAGTTCGAAATTTGTATTCATCTTTTACCTTCTTCACTTGCTTCTTGCCGGTTTGCCTCTTCTTTGATGACAATTGCTTGTCATTCATCTTGTTAGGACACACCGAGGCGAAGTGGCCCTTTCCTTTGCATCCATGGCACTTGATATTCTTCGTGTGCCTTGCGTTGTGCCTTGTCTTGCTTATCTCCTTTTTCTTAGGAGTGAAGCCAATTCCACTCTTATCTTGCAAGCGTCTTTGCTTGCTTAATATATCGTCGAGAGTGGCCTTTCCCTTTTGGCTTCTTTCCAAGTCATTCTTCAAATTTTTGACTTGGACCTTGAGCTCATTGTTTTCCTCTACAATATTAGTATTGCAAGATATGGAGGAAATAGGAGCATCTATTTTGGAGCAACAAGGCATATCAATTAAATCCTCACATGAGGTGGATATACTAACCTTAGATGAAATGCATGAAGTAGGAGCTAAGCATGGCATATCATCTAATAAATTACATGCAATGCCTATATCCACCTTAGAGCTATTTAGATTATTTAGGAGGAGAGTTTCATGTTCATCTTTTAAAACATCATAATAATTTTGAAGAGAGACATACTCTTTCTTCAAAACTTTGAATTTCAATTTCTCCTTTCCTAAATATTCATTGAGCTCTTCTAGCATATCCATCAACTCATCATATGAAGGCTCATCGTTATCATTTACCTCATTATTACCTTGAGCCATGAAGCATCGAGTTGATGTGGAGGGAGTGGAGGAGTCCTCGTAATCGTCGGAGTTTGAGATTGAGCATTCTTCTCCCGACGAACGTTCATATGTGCAATCTTCACTTGTGGAAGTGGACAATTCATATTTATCTTGAATTTGGGTCCACATCTCATGAGCGCTCTTGAGATTGCATATGACATCAAAAATATCTATACTCAAAGCACTAAATAAAACGTTAGTAGCTTGAGCATCGAGATGCGAGCATTTCTCTTCCTCATTGGTTGGAGCAAAAGGATCCTTTGGAGGAGAAAAGCCCGTATCTACAATCCGCCATATATTTAGGCCCATGGCCTTAAAATAACAAATCATGCGGATTTTCCAATAGGCATAATTTGTGCCATCAAAAATAGGTGCTTTACCTAGGTGCACTAAATCTCTAGTCGCCATCCTTTACTCTCTAGACGGTTAAGTCTAATAAATGAGAGACCAAGCTCTGATACCACTTGTAAGATCGAGGTGGCCGACTAGAGGGGGGTGAATAGGCGGTTTTAAAAATCTATCGGGCTAAACCAATATATAAATGCGGAAGCTAATAGCGAATTGGTTTTGCACAATTAAAACCTAAATCAACTAGGCTCAACTAAGTGCACCGACAATACAAGAGAGCAATCATACAATGATATATAAGCAATTAAAGCAAGAAGATAAATTGCTCAAAGTAAAGCACAAGATAAAAACAAGATGGACACACTTATGTTTTACCGTGGTGTTCGGAGACTTGCCGGTCTCCCCTAATCCACGTTGAGGTAAGCCCAACCACGTTGGACCGGCTCCTCAAATGAGCACACACCTCCGAGGTAAGTCCAACACTTGGACCGGTTCCAAACCGAACCAACACCTCGCTCCACTATGGTTGCTCTTCCTCCACTCCGGAGATGGCGAGCACCAAACCACTCACAACACGCCGGGCCTTCTCACAAGCTTCTTGAGAAGATCACCGGGCACGACGCCTCCACGCCGTCTAGGTGTCGGCAAACACCAAGAGTAATAAGCCAAGCCCCTTGCTTGACTCTCACTACGTGCAACGAATGCACAAGCTCAAGTGGATACAAAATCCACCTCTAGATGCAACACAAGCAACTAGAGACCTCCCTCCTTGCTCACAAGGTGCAACACATGCACAATTGAGAGGAGAAGCTCGCACTAGCTCAAGTGAGTGAAATGGGATGCCAAAGATTGTCTCTCAACCGGCCAAGGTGGGTATTTATAGCCCACACACAAAAACTAGCCGTTGGGGCGAAATCCCCAAAAATCGGGATAATCGGAAGTTCCGCGTGCAAAAATCGGAACTTCCGTTTTCTCTGTTCATGGGCGTCTGGTGCATAACGGCTCAAAAATAGCCGTTAAAACTTTTGGTGCGGAAGTTCCGCGAGACAAAAATCGGAACTTCCTATTATCGGAAGTTCAGCGATGCAATCGGAACTTCCGCAGCCCAATTTCAGCACTGAGGCGATACTCGGTAAAAATGTCATAACTTTTGACTCGATGTCGAATTGAGTGATCTCGGACTCTATGGAAAGCTTATTCAGAGGGCTACACAACCCACCTATTTGATTGATCTCAAACATATTTGATCAAATCAAAAGCACAACTCAAAGAGCCACTATCATGATCTAAGTCCAAATAAATAGCAATAAGCAATCTTAGACCATGCCAAGGGAAAATGCATGAATCCCAACGATTTGCAAAACACATTTGCAAACTTAGATCATGCCACAAGGTGTAGGTACTGGACTTCAACCATTTGCAAAACACATTCGCAAAAGTATAGTCAAATGCTACAAGGATTAACTGCATAAGCCTAAACTATTTGCAAACACATTCGCAAATAATAGCATCATGCCATGTAGAGCTAGAGCAAGCAAGATTGAGCTATTAACACATGATGAGACTCAAGCTACTAGACAAGACCCCTCTTAATAGTACGGCAACCTATACTAGCAATCCGGTCTTCCAACCAAACACCAAGACCGGTAAAAGACTAGGAACACATCCTTAGCCCTAGCTAGTCATACCTTTGCCATGAGCATCTTCTTGAAGCTTGATGACGCACATCTTCACTTCAAGTCCGGGTCATCGTCTTGACATGCATCAACCCATGATGCATCCTTTACTTGACCTCCATCAACACATGATGGGTCTTCTCTTGACTTGACGATCAACTCATGATCATCTCCTTCTTCGAGATCTTGTTATGCATCAACACACGATACATCCTCTTCTTGAACCTTGACTTGATGACGATCAACTCATGATGTCATCCAAAGTCTTCGTCACCCTAGAACATAGCCTATTCATCCAACTCATGAAAAATATTAGTCCCACAATGATTAACAATAACTACCAAGATATACATGCAACAAATGCTTCTAAACAAACTATTGTAGAAAGGTGCGGTACCGCCTAACTATCATGCAGTAGTTCCGATTATCGGAAGTTCCGCTCATTTCATGCGGAACTACGCACTTGCGAAAATGGCTAAGTCCTAAAAAGGGTACTCTCTGGAAAAATCAAACCGCGCATTTTTCAGACCATCCGATAATCGGAACTTCCGCTCTTATCATTGCGGAACTTCCGCACCTCGAGAAATCGGCTAAGTCCCGAAACCGGATGCTCTCTGGAAAAATCAAGCCGCGCATATTTCGGATCATCCGATAATCGGAACTTCCATACGTATAACGCGGAACTTCCGATTTTACCTGAGAGAACGATTTTTCTTTTAAAACCAAACCAAAGAGAATGCATGATCCTAAGTTGATCTTTTATCATCTTTGCATTTCCTTTTCATGTCTTCATTCAGACTCCGGGACTAAGCCTTGAACACATCTTAGCACACACATTAGTCCCACAACACAATTGCAAATAATTGAATATAAAGCAATATGAGTATATATGAACTACACAAGTTTTATATACTCAAAGGATTTGTTTCAAAGTGATGATCCTTAATATATGAGGAGAATGGAATATGGATCAATACTTATGAAACCACAAAATATAGAGTGAACTCCCCCTAAATGTGTGCATACACAAATGTGTAATAAGAACATATGCACATATTCAAGTTTAACTTATGGTTGAGTTCAACCTATATTTTGGATTCGCGGAATGCAACAATATATAAGATTAAGATGTCGATTGCATACCTCATTGAATTTCACCTTTATATCCAAATGAGACTACACAAGATATTACTAGATAAAAGAGTTAGTCTCATATTTGGATTTGTCATTAATCACCAAAACAATCCATTAACTCATAATGGCGGGTCTAGATCTTTCACACGGGCGCGGGCGAGCAGGAGAGAGGAGATGAGTTGCACACAGATATTGGTCGGAATGGAAAAGAGATGGTGCGGGGAATAGGAATTCAGCCCATTTGAATTACTGGATTTTCGATATGTTTTCTGTTTTAGAAATACCAAGAAAAATCTAAATAGCAAATGGACTCATAAAAATCTGAAAAATATTTCTAAGCACAGGGAAGTCAAACAATATAACTTTGGAATTAATTGATGTTTAAATTAATCACATTAAATTATTTTGACTTTAAAAAGTCTCATTTAGTCTTTATTAAATTAAATAAAACTAGGTGAATTTTTTCAAGGGACTAAACTACATAAAAATGTTTTGAAACTTAGAAAATTGGGATGTTACAAACCTCCCTCTTAAAGGAATCTCAACCCTGAGATTCAGGCTAACTAGAGAAAATTCTAGGAAACTAGGCCTTTAGCTCTACCTCACGCTCCGAAGTTGTTTCATTCTCTGAGTGATTGCGCCACTAAACTTTGCAAAAACGAACGATCTTACTTCTGGTCAAACGTTCTGCCACATCCAAAATTTTGACCAGTTGTTCCTTGTAAGTGAGATCCTTTTTTAACTCAATAGAATCCAAAGAGTTTGCTCTGTTGGCACACGAAGACACTTCTTCCAATGCGAGACATAAAAGACATCATGCACTCCTACTAACGACTGGGGCAACTCAAGTTGGTAAGCCACTTCTCCTGTGCGCTTCACAATCCTAAAAGGACCGATATACCTAGGCACTCGTAATGTCCGTACCACGTAGAGAAAGTAGTCATCGGTACATCCTTTTGGCAAATCTTCAACTGATGATGACCCGATCGCAGGTCAATCTTCGAGAACACTCCAACTCCTTTCATCTAATTAAAAAACCATCTATCTGGGGTAGTGAATACTTATTTTTTATAGTAACCTCATTAAGGACACGATAATCAATACACATCCTCATACTTCCATCGTTCTTTCGACAAATAATACTAACACTCCCCCAGGCGATGAACTAGGTCTCATGAACCATTCTTAAGAAGTTCTCCAATTTGTTTGTTCTTGGAAATATTTTTTAGATTTTTATGGAAATTTTTTAGTTTATTTGCTATTTTTAAATTTCCATTTGGATTTTCTAGTGTTTCTAAAATATAATCACTATTTAAAATCTCAGAAAAATCTTCGAGCTAAATTTTCTTTTGTCGGCCCATTTCTTTCTCTCTCTGGCCTAATCCATCTAGCCCAGCCCGTGCGCGCTGCAGCCCATCTCTACGCCCGCCTCATTGTCACTGACAGGTGGGTTCCACCTGTCAAGCGTCGTCGTCCCTGACACGGACATCTCTCTCCTTCGCCGTGCCATCGCCGTAGCCACTCCGGACTCCGTCTCCTAAGGGCCTTCGTTTTCTGTACCCTGAGCCGCGCCATGTCGCCGCCATTTCGGTGAGCCCCGCCGCTGTTCGTTGCAACAATTGGGATCACCTCGATGTCCGCATCCTAGATCTACCCCGCCTTCACCGGAGCACCACTCTAGCTTCATCGCAGTTGAGCCCGAGCCCTAGCGGCTGCTTCGACCTCTTTGTCGTCCATCATCATCCACCTCCGGTCGCTGCGTGTACCCCATCGAGTTCACCGTCGCTCCAACTACCCGATGCGCACCTCCACTTGCGTCGCTGTAGCCTCAATCGCCCGTGACCTTTGGTTCCCGAGCCACGCCTCTGTCGAGATGTCGTGGAGGCCATGCCATGTCAGCCATGTCAGCGCTACCTCAGCCTCGTGTCTGCCACGTCAGTTCTCACCGCAACCGCACCAGAGCCAATCCACGTGGACTTGGTCCATGGTAGACCTACCCTCTGACGTGTGATCCCTACATACCAGTTCACTGTTCCATGAACCTATGAGCCATAGACCCGTGAGCCAAACCTATAGACCCGGTCCATAGGTGAGGGTCCTACCTGTAAGCCTATGTTTTCTATTTTCATGATTTTTTTACTTTTGAAATTCATTACTAACGTTATACTGATGCAATATTTCAGAATTTCCTTTAGAAAGAAAATTCTAAAAATCCAAAATAGTGTTTGCTTTATCTTTTTCTCAGATTTAAATCTGCCGAGAGTTCGTTCTTCCTCATACAAACTTCATTTGAGCCCATTCAAGTTTCTAAATTCGTCTAAATTCAAGCTCTACATTCCTGTGATTTTTTTTATTTATTGAAGTTTATTTGCTACTTTGTTTTGTATTTATTTGGGTTTTCGCTTTCATTTGTGAGTAGATATTGTTACTTCGAGAGTTTTCAAGGAATGATGAGTTGATCAAGCTTAAGACCACTACCAAGACTTATTTTAAGGCAAGTTGTACCTTTGATCACGTTAAACCCAGTTTTTGAAAACTACTTTGATTCAAATTATTGTATGTTACTTCAATTATTTTATTCTTTAAATGTGTCGGGATTTGCTTTTCACCAATTTGATTATATCCACTTTGCTTATTGTATTACCATGATCTTTTGTCACCCTAGCTTGCTTAATTATTAATTAGTATTATTATAGCACCAACGTAGGTTGGTTAGACACGAATAGTCTGCTTAGCCATGCAACGGGTTATTGATATCATTTTGAGTTGCAAATCTAAACTTGACTAAGCGATTATGGAACTTCGTGTAGAACCGTGTGCTGTATGTTGTTACTCGTTGATGACATGTGATATACTTAACTAACATGGTGGGAAAATATTTAGACTGAGATGAGTGGTAATAATTGTGATATGGTGGAAATTCATGCTTGGAAAAATATGAATCCTGATAATTTGGTTATAAATTGGACAGTCTCGCCTTGTCAATTAAGGATTTAACTTTGTGCGCCATTGAACTAAGCCATAACTGCACGACTACATGCCTAACTTAGTAAGCTACAGAATCTTGGCATTAACTACTCATGTATGTAGGTCAGATTTTGTGCCAAGGTGGAGCCGTGTACTACTGTGGGTGGGTCACACTTATGAGGAAGTTCGCCGTCTCCCGGTCTAACGATATGCATCAAACCAAAGCACTCCGCCAGGGTTGGTACGACGGTATGCACATCGGGAGGGCCAATTGTTAAGATGAAGTTTTGGAAAGGTTTTGTTATGATTGATGCTAACTACATAAGTTATATCCTAGGGGTAAAGTGTACAAATCTCCGCAAAATGTTAATAAATCTATTCGAATAGCCTCGTTCGTGGTCATGGACATGTTCGGGATTTCACACGGGTAGATTTTCATAAAAATAATTAGAAAGAGACAGTTGTGTGGTTAAACTCATTTGATTGTATGAAAGAAATTCATTAGACTTTGTGGTATTTGTGAAAATATTGGTTAAACTATTATTGTTTATTCGTTTTGAATTATATTTTTAATCTATTATTTTGTATACAAATGGAAATGCCGCTTTTTGCAAAATAATTATGTAATTTGTTGAGTACTCGGAGTACTCATTATTGCTGCAATAATTCAGCTGAAGTGGAGAAGTCTTCGCCTGCTTTTGGAGAGGAGTTTAACAAGGAGGGTGATCGTTATGGGTTGATCCCAGTCAATTGCCTGTGGTAAGTCGATGGGTTCCCACTGGAGTTGCTTTTGTTCTGCTGCCGTTTCTTTATTTAACGTCAGCATTGCGTGGCTTAATAAGTGTAATCTCGACCATAATGTCATAACATTTATTTATTAACCAAATTAATCGTTTATTTTATATTCATCTTGTGTAGAATGATATTCATCTATGTTGATACTGTGTGCACTAGCGTGATCCTGGATTAATGCATTATACATAGATGATCTAGATTTACATATTTGGGTCCCAACAACATTCGACCAGATGTCTTTTAGAATGATAAGACAAATAAAAAGTCTCACTAACAAGTCACAAACCGACTAATTTTTATCAATTATAATTAATTTAAAAAACATAATAACATTTATTTTATAATTAATAAATATAGATATGATACAATCATACCTAAAATTAAATCTTATCGTCCTGGTGTAGCAGCCAACGGGCTTCGAATCCGAAGGATATGCGAGGGGAGCGAAACCTCACAGAGGATTGGTCACCCCGTATCCACAATGACCGGTCTATGATCGGAATGTCTATGATCTCCGTCGACAACTTTGTAAAAGGGAAAACGCGACCGCCAACCGTGGTTAGCAACAGCTCGATCCAAGCGTTCGCCTCTCGAGATAAATTTCGCCGAGTGAAGGTAATCACCGGAGTAACCGAGATCCATGAGCTCGCAATCACAAACTTTCGAGGTTTCCCGGAACAGATCCATACAAACTTCCTTTCCATGAGCGGATAATTAATATTTCGTTGAAATCTCCAAAACACAGCCACGGCCCAGCAGCATGGATTTTTAGCGTACGCAGAGCTCTCCATGTCTCGGCTCTCCATAGACACAGAAGAGTAAGACGAAGAGCAATGAAGAGTAAGACGAAGAGAATTGCTCTTCGTCTAAAAAAGAAGCAGCTATGAAGTCTCTTCGTCTAAAAAAGAAGCAGCTACGAAGAACACGATGGAGCTGTGCGTGCTTGTCCAGTCAACCCAAGCCCGAAATGCCCAAGCAACTACAAGCCCAATAATAATCTAGAACGTACAGGTTCAGTCGCTAAAAAAATAAGCCCAGCCCAACACAATTTCCCATTCCAACCCATCTCTCTCTCTCTCTCCTTCGTTTCCCGGGGGCACGTTCCGAGCCACGCCTCGTCCGATCCGATCCCAACACCCACCGCCACCGGCGGCAGATCTGGATCGGAGCCCGCCTCCGTCGCCGAGATGGAGGTTGTTCCCGCTGCGGAGGTGCACGATGGGCAGAGGGAGAGGTTCGATCTCGGGGTCTTCGTCAGCGACCTCGCCCTCGACGAGGACGTCGCCAGGTACGATCTCGATCCCAGATCTCGTCGTCTCCTTTTGTTGTGCTGCGTCAATGGCTCTGATTCGCTGTAAACTTACGCCGCTGTTGCGTCTGTTTGTTTTGACAGTGATGACGAGTCGCTTGAGGGGCTGCAGCAGGAGCTCGAGGACTGCAAGAACGATGAGGTGCTGCTTGTTGCTCCAAGAAAGTTTATAGCTTGTAAATTAGTTGCTTACTAAGGCCGTAAAGCTTTGAGGTTTCCTTCATGTTGCCGTGGAGCTATTCAGCTATGTGTTTTGCAAGTCCCTGGCTGTTGCAGAGAAATTGGCTATTATAGGACTCCAAACGTTGGGTTTCTCTATAATAGGATTCCTAAGGTTTGTTTTCAAAATAGACTCAAACAATTCAATAAGCTTTAATGACATTTCGGCCCATTTTAATCTCTTTTAACATCTAAATACATGTATTTGTTCCTAACGTGACCGTTTTACCCTTCAGTGTTTTGACAGTGATTGTTGTGTCGTTTTGAAAAAAAAAAGTCACTGCTGGCTGCTTGCTTCCTGCCCTTGGCCTTGGTGAGCAGCTGCCTTGGCTTGGTGGCTATGGCCTTTCTTTGGTGTCGCAGTGTGCTTGTATTTGGTGGCCGTAGCCATGGTGGTGGCCTTGGTGGCTGGCGTAGCCATGGTGGCTGGCCTTGGTGAAGGGTAATAGGGTCAATACGAAAAATACATGTATTTTAGATGACAAAGAGATTAAAAGAAACAAAATGTCATTAGAGCTTATTGTAATTGTTTGGAGTCCTATTTTGAAGAAACAAACGTTAGGAGTCCTATTATAGAGAAACCCAACGTTTGGAGTCCTATAATAGCCAATTTCTCGCTGTTGCATTGTTGTCTTTTTGAGCTCGCTGCAACATTTCAGAGCAAGAATCAGTATACCCTTCTATCTTCCTTGGCGATTACTGATGTTTTCTTTCTGGATGCGTGTAGGAAGTGGCAAACATCCTGGCTAACGGCATCAAACTGCGCGATTACACAAAAGGCGTCGAGAATAACATACGCCTAGTTGAGCTGGATTCTATACAGGTAATTGTTTGCGCTATTGTTATTTGTGCTTGTCCATGATAAGGTTATTCGCCCCGACTATGTGAGGCATCATGGTTCTACCTATTCAGAGCTAATATTTTTATATGTCTACAATTTGAATCTGATGTTCAGTAGTGATACAGTGAGTGCACACTTTTACGTTATTTGCTTTGGAAATATTGGTTAATTAGCTCCTTCGTCTGTATGGCTGGTTAATTTATTCATCCCCTCCATTCTTGTCTTTAAAATTTTATGTTGAATCATCCAATAATTGCACAAGCATAGTGAAGTTATGAGGGAAACATAGACTTACGATGAAACTTTTCTAGTGCTGCTGAAATAGAAATTACAATTTACGTGTAGCTGTGATGTTTGATTTATGCAATGCAATGCTATCTTCCTTTTTTTTGTAGGATTATATTATAGAAAGTGAAAACCTAGTATCGTTGCATGATCAGATTCGTGATTGTGATAATATTTTGTCAAAAATGGAAACTCTTCTGACTGGATTCCAGGTAATTACATATTCCCATCTGTTGTGATGGCAGTCTCTGTGACATTTCTTGACATGCTGGATGGTTGAAAGTTGAAAATTGAAAGAGTAGCTGTACCCAACATTTTATCATCAAATTGGGAATGTGCAAACTTTTGGTGCTACTGTTACTATTAGCGATTCTATTTATTGCTTTTGAACTTTTGCTGTAAGAGGAATGCTGCCAATAGCATATCTCTGCATTTTCAAATTGTCTTTTTGTAAACTATAACATGAACACATCCATTCATACTTACATGTTTAACATTTCGTATACCACAATTCCATTCTTAATCCAAGTGTTCTAGTTTTGATTTATGTGATCCATGTTACCACTTCAGTGTGTGTACTTGAATGGCACCACCTTTTGGCTTATTAGTGGTTCAATATTTATCATTATTTAACTAGATCTTCATGGCCAACGTTCTCTCTCAAACCCAATATTTGCACATTTTTTTTTCTGGTTTTGTCTATACTTGTAGTCTAATACCTTTGAACCATAATTAACCGGTTCATTTCTCTTTACTAAGTCATATTGCCACTCTTTTGACTTCTGTGGTAGACAGAAATTGGTTCTATAAGTTCAGAGATAAAGGTGCTTCAGGAGAAATCAATGGACATGGGACTAAAGTTGAAAAATCGTAAGGTTTGGTTCACTTCATATACTGTATCTTTTATCCATAAGTTTGGTGTTCTACTAATTACTTTCCTAAAGCTCCTTTACAACTAAACAGTAAACTGGATATAAAATGATGCATTCAGGTGATTAGTCCTTATCTAAATTGGGAGTATTATTTTATTTATCTTAGTTCCATAATATAGCTTCTATTCCATATGATCACCAGCATGGAAAAAGAAAATCTTTTCCATTTTCGTTTATGCTCTATAGTATGTTGTAGTTGAAGGGGAAATCAATCATCAATAGTGACACCCTGTATAAGGGAGACCAACTCAGTACCTACGCATACATAAATATTGATTAGTAAAATGACACAATAGTACTAGATCATCTTTTTAAAATAAGATATCGAAAAGGAGTAATTTTTCAAAGTACAGCATGATATGCCACAATGGATCTAAATTTCAATTATATTTTATTTTCCTGGTATACATCAGTTTGTTACTTTGTTTCATGTAATATCTTCTACTTGTCGTTTCTGGAGATTATAGGTTTGTGACATGAGTTTACTTATTTTATCTAATTAACGAAATATTATTAAATCTTAAAAGCTACAGAAGATGGATAATCCACATAAGCATTCTAAAGGTATATAGGTTGGACCTTGGCTAGGTTATCTGGCTAGAAAATTTCATAGCCTCCAATACTGTAGTAGATGTCAGAGCATGACCATTTTCCATGTCTTTAATCTATAAGAAAATGTGTATTTTTACAATAATTTCCTCCATATATCCACATGGAAATGCACTCACTATTGCATGACAAGCAATCATGTTTCAAAAATGAGTAATCTTATTACATATGTGATTAAAGTTCTATTTTACACCTGCTGATGAATAATTTACAGGTTACCTAAGGAACAACCAGATATTGCTTTTAATTGAAGAAATTATTTCATTGTTTTGATCACATATAGTGAGACATGACATGGCACAAGTCTTATGAAATAAGTCCCGTCTAAAACATTCTATGTGCAGGCACTATCATCTGAATCGTCAGAGATTAGTTCATGTTGGAATTGATTCATACTATTCATAACTTTTATGCATGTTATTTCTCTATTTTTTTACGTTGAGTTATTATTATTGATTCTAACGTTGGTTCTTACCCCTTTGGAAAAAATTGCAGGCCGCAGAGTCTAAACTGTCAAAATTTGTTGAGGATATAATAGTGCCTCCAAGAATGATTGACATAATTGTTGATGGAGAGGTCATTACTTACATTTTATCTTCATGCCTGCTTTTGACATTACCATTTTTTGTGTTTATTTTGTGAATAAAATCTCCATTTGCTTAATATCACGCAATCACTCCTTTCTGAACTTTATCCTATTTGTTTGCAACCAATTACGCAACCTTCTAATATTTGCAGTACCATGTTTAATTATGCGATTTCTTCTCTTTCAGCTCATTGCTAGTTTGAGAATCCTACAAGTTGTCTGTTTAATAGGCCGTTATATCCTGTCTTAGGTGATATATCCATTTCGATGATATGTTTTTCTTTGTTGCATATATTGGTTTGTTCAATCTGTGACTGCTATTTTTTTCCTATACAAG